>JARQOC010000003.1:290790874-290963374 GCA_033576535.1 Allobates femoralis
TTCCTTGATCAAATCTGACCGGTGTCAGTGTCCATTTGTCCATCTGTCGAATCTGGCACAGCTCCTGTTGTAGCTGTTTACTGCTGAGGCTGTATCTCCACTTTGGTCCTCATCCCATGACTGAGCTGGTAGGGTTGCACATAGTGGCATCCAAAACCGGTATGCCTCATCTATGACCTGCTTGGTATGCTTATATGCCTCCCTGGTTGTTCAGCCCTTGGACTATGTCCACGAACACCAGTCCCCTGCAGCTCCCCTGAATGAACCAGGCTGAACCCAATGCTGCCACCAATTGTGGAGGCACGGGGGTCAGTGGGTACTCATAGAAAGACCGCATGGACCAGGGTATATTGTGTTCTTCCTGGATTGGTGGAATAAGGCTGTAGTCTTATTGGCTGGATATCAAGCCGAATTCTTAATTCTCCTTTGAGTGATGTAGTCAGAGGGGGTGAAGTGGTGAGATAATTAAATTAGAAATACACAAACTCAGTCAATAAAGGCTCTACATAGTCTAGCCATCAACAATAACTTAACAAACATGAGATAACAAACAAGAGACCAACACGTCTCGGCAATTTAAGAACATTAACCCTCAACATGCATTGGGAAAAGCTGAGTCGTCACACCGACATATTGCCCTTCTCCTCTAATGATGCCTTTAGACAAGCTTACAGTGCTGTGCAAATTAATTAGGACAAAGCAAGTTTTTCTTGCATTAATTTTACTATTGCTGATAAGTCTTTTATCAGTTCTTGGTGTCGTTTTCCTTTTTCTTGCACATTTCCCTTTTCGTTTTGGAGAAAACGATCCAGTTTCATTGTGTGTGCGAATTATTCTTGAAACGGTGGATTTTCCAATACCAACGGTGGAAGCGATTTCTCTTACAGTCAGACTTGTATGTTCATTAAGAGTAATAATTCTAGACCTCTTCCATGGAGTAACATCCATTATTACAGGCCCGAATCACACTGAGACAAAAAGTAGGCTAAAGCACTCCTCACAGAATCAAGCTCTCACCTGAAGCTGAGGGGGCAGCTAGCTGTTATTTTCTGGCTAAAACCAGTCAAACCACATTTTATTACTCAAGGTTGTACACTCACACCTGTACAAAGCAGTTAAAACTGGTTTGAATCACTGACTGGTAACCCCAACTTACGATTTTACTTAAAAAAATGCTTCGTCCCAATTAATTTGCACAGCACTGTATTTTGGCCTGATGAATATACCTTAACATTTGCTGATCAACTATATACAAGTCATTCGGTATTTATTTAGCAACCTCTTCACCTTTGCCAACCAACAAGGATGGGGACAGAACAATTTAGGTAATTTATGATCAGTACAATAGTATAAATCATGCTATGTATTTTTAGGCTTTCTGTGACCGTGTTATTTGCTACTATTATGGTGTTATCCTATGGTAATTTTAGACCATTAAGGAAGTAACTTAAACCTTTTTCAGGGATATATTATTGACAAAAAAAATGTAATTACAACAGTTCAACAATTAGAAATTAAAATTACTTACTATTCTTGGGAATTAGACTGTTCCTGAGCCACAATGACTATGGTATTACATGGAACCAGGGTGCCTGATCTGTCCCTCAAGATAGCCCTGTGCTATTCCTAATCTCATGGGTACTCCAAATAGTGTAAAGGCCTGAGTCTGCTTTCCTGACCCTGCTCCTGACAAGTCCTGATCTGATTCCCTGTCCCTCTCCTGTAATGAAACCCACAGATAAAGATAGACAGGGCAAAACCAAAACTCAGTCACAAAGCACGCACACACAAAGGTAAAGACAATAAGGGCAGATATACACTGTCCGACAGACATACGAGTCACTCGGACGAGTCTTGGATTATTAACTTGGAATGGCCTCCCCTTCTCTGAATGGGAGTGTCAGCTGCTTGTGTTTCTAAGCTGCTCCACACTCCCATCCTGACAGGGGGGGAGGCCATTCTGAATTAATCATCCGTTAATCTTTCCCAGACCAGTTGGTCTTGGCAAAAAAATGCAAATATTGCTCCAAAATTCTGATTCATGCATTCTGTTTGCCCATTAGATTGAGGGTGGAATGCTGAAAATTAAATAGTTTGATCCCTAACTGAGAGCAGAAAGCTCTCCCAAAGTTGTCAATAAACTTCGTACCTCTATCAGAGACAATATTAGAGGGCACACATGGACTCTGACAATCCAATGTACAAACACCTGGACCAAGATCTTGGTATTAGGTAACAAAGGAAATGTGATAAAATGTGCAATCTAAAGAACCGGTTACACACAACGATATCGCTAACGATATCGTTGCAATGTCAATGGTTTTGTGACTTAGTAGCGACCTCATAGCGATGCCGCTTGTGTGACATGTACCAACGACCAGCAATCATCTCGCTAATTGCTGGTAAATGGCCAGGGCCATTTTTCGATCGTTGGTCTTCTGCTGGGCGGCCAGCATCGGCATGTGTGACAGTGGGAGACCAACGATCAACGACCTCCCGGCCAATGCCCAGCACCGAAGAGACATGCTGGGATGCTAGTAACAAGGGTAAACATCGGGTAACTAAGCGCAGCACTAAGCTTAGTTACCCGATGTTTACCCTGGTTACCAACGTTCTCGCTGTTCGCTGATCGCTAGTGAGTCTGCCTGTGTGACAGCTCACCAGCGATCAGATAGCAATGTCACAGCGATCCCGATCTTTGGTGGGATCGCTGGGACATTGCAGCGTATAACGGGGCCTTAAGGAAACCTAATTACCATGACTTAAATTATTGTATTATCATCTGAGGAAGGTAAATCCATGATAAAGTCCATGGGAATGCCTGTCCAAGGTTGACTAGGAACACTCAAAGGCTGCAAGCATCCCAAAGGATGAGAGTGAAATGAGAGCACAGGCGGCACAAGCAGACACGTGATGCTACATTCCTCCAGACCCTGGGCCACCAAAAGCAACACAATACCAGATCCAGAGTACCTTTTACACCAGGGTGACCAGCCGAAGCAGAATCATGATGCTCTCCTAGAACCTTGAATCGAAGATTCATGCCCCAGACGGCGCATCATTTGAGCCCAAGCAATCTCAGACTCTATATCAGTACTGAGCGCCAACACCACCACTCCCCTCTGAAGAATGTGTACAGTTTCCTCACAGGCTTTCTTTCCCCCAGAAAACTCCTGGACAAAGCATCAGCTTTAATATTTTTAAAACCAGGGTGATATGTGCTGAAAAAATTGAGCCTATTTAAAAATACTGATCATCGACATTGTCTTGTTCTTATTGTGGGTAATTATTGTAACAGGATGAATAGCTCCCTCCAGAAAGGCTAGGGTCACACTTGCGTTTTTATTTTCAAATCCTGATCCGGTTTTGAGCTTTCATTACATGTAATTCGGTTACCGCATCCGGTTCTGCAGCCTGCATGAAAAATCATGCAGGCTTCAGTTTTCGGAGCAGTTCTGTGCCCAGCAATGCGGTAACCGCATTGCTCAGGATGTGTAATCCTCTGGGGCGAGTTATGCGGTAACTCAGTCTCCCAGATATGTTCCTCTGTTTCTTGTACTCCTCTCCTCAGACCCTGGCTTCAGGCCTGAAAGTAGTCAGTGGTCCCTGTCAGGAGCTCAGCACTGCTCCCATTTACAGGTCCTCCTCCTAGTGCTCCCTGCACTCAACTGAACTGTCAACTGTCAACTATCAACTAACTACTTCCTCCTCAGACCAGAATATCTAAGGGAGCTGCTTTAGCTCCCCCTTCTGGCCTAGAGGTGCTAGTGCAGTGTCAGGTGTTGTGTGGAGAGTTAACCCTTGGATGTTATTATGGCACATTAACCCCTGGGGTGCCACATTATGATGGGCACAATTATTATTAATATTTATTCTTCCTCACAGATCTTACAGTTTGCTCATCCCTGCAGCAGCAGGGATGAGCAAACTATACGGTAACCGGATTGCTGCGGATTACACATCCGGAGCAATCCAGTTACTGGATTGCGGCTCCTGCCACACATTTTGCTTGCAAAATGTGTGGAAAGCCAATTGCGTTCACCGCATCCGGATCTGGATGCGGTGAACGCAATTCTCTGTAAAGGTGTGAACCTAGCCAAAGTGTTGCCATTCCTCAAAAGCTAACTTAATTGCTAGTAGTTCTCTTTACCAATATTAGAATTACATTTGGGCAAAGATAATTTCTTAGAAATGAAGGCGCATGGATGCAGTTTACAAAAAGACAGACCCTGAGATAATACAGCTCCCATCCCTACTTCTGATGCATCAACTTCCACCTTAAGAGGTTTAGATACATCAGGCTGTATCAACACGAGTGCCAATGAGAACCACTTCTTAAGACAGTTGAAAGCATCGACAGCACCCTGAGTCCATTGAGATAAGCCCGTACGCTTCTTAGTCATTTCTGTAAGTGGTTTAGCAATAGCAGAGAAATTCTTAATAAACTTCCGATAATAGTTTGCAAAACCTAAAAAAATTATGTAAACTTTGAGGTTCTCAGGGTTATCCTATTGCAAAATAGCCTGTAATTTAGTGGGATCCATTTGAAAAGCTGCAGCTGAAATAATGTAACACAAAAACAGAAGTTCATGAATGGCAAACACACATTTCTCTAGTTTAGTGTACAATTTATTAACGCTGACAATTTGCAAAACTTGTCTAACGTATTCCAGATGAGACGCAAAATCCCGTAAATAGATGAGAATGTCATCCACGTAGATGATTACTAATTTCCCCAGCAGATGAGAAAACACGTCATTAACAAAATCTTGGAATACTACAGGCGAATTTGTTAGACTAAAGGCCCAGTTATACACACAGATAATTGTGCAGATTGTTCGCAGATCTCTGGTTGCAGTGAAATCATGGACACATTGTTCCATTTGTACACGACTACAAAATGGAACAATGTGTCCATGATTTCACTGCAACCAGAGATCTGTGAACAATCTCTGCACAATTATCTGAGTGTGTAACTGGGCCTTAAAAGGCATTAGAAGATTTTCTAAATGCCCCTGCAGCGAATTAAATGCTGGTTTCCACTCATACCCCTGTTTGACCCGGATCAGATTGTAGGCTCCCTGGAGGTCTAGTTTGGAGAACCATATTGCACCAGAAATCTGATTAAATAGGCCAGGAATGGGTAGTAGAGGACACGGATCATAAACCGTTATCTGGTTCAGCTCACGAAAGTCCAGACATCCACAATCCTTCTTTTTAACACAAAGAAACCGGCTGCCACCAGTGAAGAGGATGGTCTAATGTGCCCTATAGCCAAACTCTCTTATGTTCTCCTTGAGTGCTAATATCTCAGGTCCCAAAAGGTTTTACAATCTGCTCGTGGCAATTTTGCTCCAAGCTGTAACCTTATGGTGCAGTCATGAAGTCTATGCGGTGGCAACTTTTGAAACCCTTCTCAGAAATCTGAGAGAGGCTCTGGAACATTAGCGGTAACCACCAAAATACCGGACCCTAGACAGTACTCCATTTAATTATGTCCTGGGTTTTCCAGTCAACATGGGGGCTATATAAAGAAAACCAGGGGAAGCCTAATATGATTTGAGCCAGAAAGCCCTTAAGCACACAACACAATATGAGCTCTGTATGGAGTTCCAACCCTTGAGCACCCTCCACAAACCCCCTTGAGAAAGAGGTAACAAGTCAATGGCAAAGGATCATCTAAGCCCCAACCTTAACCCTTGCGCATATTAAACATTGAGATACCATAGTAGAGAAAATATGTATACCCAGAGTGGAATCCCCTAACCTATCTGGGTCCAAAGGTTTTCCGACTGCGTAGTTCCTTGGACATGAAGGGGCAGGTACTGACAAAGTGTTGCTTTTTGCCACAGAAAAAACAAACTCCTCCCCTTTTAGGAGTAAGGCTGCGTTCACACATTGCGTATTTTGCTGCGCTTTTATACGCGTGCTTTTCAAAATACGCAATGTGTTTTGTGTCTGCCAGCAAAGTAAATGGGAAATTCACTTTGCCGTGCAGACAGTGCGTAAAAATACGCACTGCGTTTTCAGGGAGAAAGCGCAGCTGCGTAAAGAATTGAGATGTCAATTCTTTATGCAGGAGCTCCTGCGTTTTCTCCCTGTGATGTCACAGAGGGGATGAAGAATCCTGCTTCCTCCTCCCCTCTGTGACATGTGTGACCGCCCATTAGATTTCACAGTGTATTAATATACACTGCGAAATCTAAATTAACCAAAAGCAAGTGTATGAAAAATAAAAAAGAATGAATACTTCACCTGTCCGATGCCTTTTCCCGGTGTTTGGTGTCCAGTTCCAAGTGAGATGTCTTCTGCCAGGACCTCTGGTGAAGTCAGAGGGGCGTTCCCGGCGCTGATTGGCTGCTCGCGGTCATGTGATATGTATCAGGTCATTCCCTGAGGAAGGAGCTGGGTGTTGGCTCCGAAACGCGTCGGAAAATAAAGCAGTAGATTACTTGTTTCAAAACATTCCGGTGTTTCTGATATTTCTTTGGAGCAGCGGCACGGACCTAAAGACACTTGGTCCCGGATAGAGTTTCACCCCCACGTTGTGGAAGTGCGGTCCCTGCTGCGGCTGCTGTGTTTGAGCGATCTAGCTGGTTGTGGGCTTCACAACCGAACCAGGTGAGCAGTTTTCATACTGTATGGGATTTGTCTCCTAATTAGGATAATACCCTATGCGCATTCTCATTTTTTAGATACCCTGAAAAAACTGGCTTTTGAGTGCAGGGTTATTCCACTGAGTGTCTATGGACCAGTGCCAGAATTTGGCACAATAATTCTCAGTAGGCCAATACCTCTGTTGAAGTGAACAGATTCTAGACTCAGTTACATATATTTTGGCTGGATTATCATAGATGAGCCTGAGTGCAGAGAAAAATCCGTCCACCGATAAAAAAAAAAATGGTGATTCAGGATGCAAAGAAAATGCTCATACTTGTGGGTCCCCACTTTGGAGTGAGACCACTATACCCACCTTCTGTGCCTCACTACCAGAAGAGTGGGGATGAAGACAGAAGTATAATTTACATTCTTACGGTACTTTAAGGCAGGGGTGGGGAACCTTTTCCTGATGGCATTTACAGCACTGCGGGAGTATATGTAGAACATTGGGGAGGGAGTATATACAGCACACTGGGAGAGTATATACAGTGCACTGGGAGGAGTATATACAGAGCACGGGGGGGAGTACATACAGAGCAATTGGGGGGAGTATACACAGAGCATTAGGGGGAGTATATACAGAGCACTGGGGGGAGTATATACAGAGCACTGCAGGGAGTATACAGAGCACTGGGGGGAATATATACAGAGCACTGGGAGGAGTATAAAGAGCACTGGATGGGTATACAGAGCAGTGGGGGGAATATATACAGAGCACTGGAGAGGTATACAGAGCACTGGGGGGAATTTATACATAGCACTGGGGGGGAATATATACAGAGCACTAGGAGGAGTATACAGAGCACTGAATGGGTATACAGAGCACTGGGGGAATATATTTATAGCACTGGGGGGGGAATATATACAGAGCACTAGGGGGAAAATATACAGAGCACTGGGGGGAGTATGCAGAGCACTGGGGGGGATGACAAAAAGGAGTTTTTATCTCCTTCTCATCTCCTTTTTGATATCACCTTGTTGCCAGAACAGTCCTCATCACTGCACCGCATGGGAACTTTGTGATTAATTGAGAACAGATAGCTTTTTTTTTTTTTCCCTTTCACTTGTACTGACCTAGGAGTTGCCGGTGGAAGGATTTACAAGTGCAGTCGCCCGATGCTGGCTATAGCTGATTAGATGGCTCGAGGGAGCTGGAAAGTGTGACACATTAGATATTCTCACACCGAACGGAATGCTCAGACGCTGCCTGTGCTTTCAGGTCGGACATAATATCGCGTACTCCTCTGATGAATTAAAGGAGGCCGCGCTCAAAAAGACGGGCAGATTGGCAGAGCAGCTGCGGGCCGCACCAAATGACTCAGCAGACCGTATAAGGCCCGCGGGCCGGAGGTTCCCCACCCCTGCTTTAAGGGAACAAACAAGCTGTATGAAAACGGAGATCTTAGTCTCGTTAGTAGCCACTAAGGAATAAGCCTGGCATCCACTTCAAGGAGCCTCCATTGCCAGGTCCTGACACTATGCCCTAATGGAATGGTGAGTGGTGAATGGGTTTATATGTCCATGGATGCGATTAAAAACAATGATCAGGTGTGTGTTAGGATCTCACAATGGTGTCCTTGTGTGTCTACCAGACTAAAGAAATGAGAAATAGGGAAAAATTATATATAATGGGAGCTCAGTCAGTATTCCTTAGTGGCTACTAACGAGACTAAGATCTCTGTTTTCATATCTAGCACAGGGCAGTTTCTGCATTATACACTTGCATTATACTCATGATCCTCTTTTCTCTAGTGCCACTTATTGATTTACATTTTTCATGAAAATAATAGTGTCGCGGCAGATAACTATCTTTGTAAGTATATTATTTTCTGCCAGCACCTACTTTTTTTGGTGATGCCAGTCTTACACTTATTTACATATTGTCTATTTTTGACTGAGCTCCCATTATATATAATTTTTCCCTATTTCTCATTTCTTTAGTCTGGTAGACACACAAGGACACCATTGTGAGATCCTAACACACACCTGATCATTGTTTTTAATCACATCCATGGACATATAAACCCATTCACCACTCACCATTCCATTAGGGCATAGTGTCTGGACAAGGCAGTGGAGGCTCCTTGAAGTGGATGCCAGGCTTATTCCTTAGTGGCTACTAACGAGACTAAGATCTCCGTTTTCATATCTAGCACAGGGCAGTTTCTGCATTATACACTTGCATTATACTCATGATCCTCTTTTCTCTAGTGCCACTTATTGATTTACATTTTTCATGAAAATAATAGTGTCGCGACAGATAACTATCTTTGTAAGTATATTATTTTCTGCCAGCACGTACGTTTTTGGTGATGCCAGTCTTACTATCACATCGCCATCGGACTCGGTGGCCGGTGTTCCTGCCTCGGCCGCTGGGAGGAGCCGGATTCCTTCGTCTGGTGGTGCTGGTGATAGGAAGGCCTTGTCCTCATATGGACCTGCTCCAGCGACGTCTGCCTCTGTCGCTGAGCGCCGCTGTGTTTCCCCTCTGGGTGGTGTTGGTCGCAGAAGAGCGGGCCCTGCAGAGGTGTCCGTTAGGCGCAGCCTGCGTTCTTCTGTCAGAGGTGGGCTGGGTGGAGCCAGTCGTGCATCTCCATCTGGCCTGGCTCTAGGGGCGGTTCGGATGAGGTCATCAGGCTGTGAGCTCCAGCCTATGGGAGGTAACCGCGCCCTTCAAATACATTGGAGCCTGTCTTGCAGGCCGCCAGATATAGTTTTGGTTCCCCAGTGATATAGTGTATGTTTAGTTTTGTCTCTGACCTTGCCTGGATTTCTGACTCTGCCTCTGCCTATTGATTTTGTACCTCAGCTGCCCTCTTGGTTTTGCCCTTGACCTTTGCCTGGATTTTTGACTCTGCTACTGCCTGACGATTTTGTACCTTCGCTGCCCTCTCGGTTTTGACTCGGACTCCTGACTACGTTCTTCGCTTCCTGATTTTTTCCTTCCTAGACGACCTCCCTGCTCTGCTGCTCCCATAGGCAGCTACCCCCTGGGCTCCGCTATAATTCCAGATCCCTGTATAGGGGTTAAGGGTCTCGGGGTTTCTCGGGGTGCTGCCTTACCAGCAGCTCAGCCTTACAGCGGACGGTCGTCACACTTACACTTATTTACATGTTTTGGGTCATTGTCCTGCTGGAAGACCCATGACCTCTGAGGGAGACCCAGCTTTCTCACACTGGGCCCTACATTATGCTGCAAAATTTGTTGGTAGTCTTCAGACTTCATAATGCCATGCACACAGTCAAGCAGTCCAGTGCCAGAGGCAGCAAAGCAACCCCAAAACATCAGGGAACCTCCGCCATGTTTGACTGTAGGGACCATGTTCTTTTCTTTGAATGCCTCTTTTTTTCTCCTGTAAACTCTATGTTGATGCCTTTGCCCAAAAAGCTCTACTTTTGTCTCATCTGACCAGAGAACATTCTTCCAAAACATTTTAGGCTTTCTCAGGTAAGTTTTGGCAAACTCCAGCCTGGCTTTTTTATGTCTCGGGGTAAGAAGTGGGATCTTCCTGGGTATCCTACCATACAGTCCCTTTTCATTCAGACGCCGACCAATAGTACTGGTTGACACTGTTGTACCCTCGGACTGCAGGGTATCTTGAACTTGTTTGGATGTTAGTCGAGGTTCTTTATCCACCATCTGCACTATCTTGCGTTGAAATCTCTTGTCAATTTTTCTTTTCCGTCCACATCTAGGGAGGTTAGCCACAGTGCCATGGGCTTTAAACTTCTTAATGACACTGTGCACGGTAGACACAGGAACATTCACGTCTTTGGAGATGGACTTGTAGCCTTGAGATTGCTCATGCTTCCTCACAATTTGGTTTCTCAAGTCCTCAGACAGTTCTTTGGTCTTCTTTCTTTTCTCCATGCTCAATGTGATACACACAAGGACACAGGGCAGAGGTTGAGTCAACTTTAATCCATGTCAACTGGCTGCAAGTGTGATTTAGTTATTGCCAACACCTGTTAGGTGCCACAGGTAAGTTACAGGTGCTGTTAATGACACAAATTAGAGAAGCATCACATGATTTTTCTAACAGTGCCAATACTTTTGCCCACACCCTTTTTTATGTTTGGTGTGGAATTATATCCAATTTGGCTTTAGGACAATTCTTTTTGTGTTTTTTCATTGAAGACAAATTAAATGAAGATAATAATACCAAAGAATTTGTGACTGCAATCATTTTCAGGAAGAAACTGAGTATTATCTGACAGAATTGCAGGGGTGTCAATACTTTTGGCCACAACTGTATGTATAGCTCAGGGATGGCACAGTCACAGGAATTGTGCCATGCTATCCCCAGAAAAAGTTGACTGTAATATGGAGCTATTGTAAGTTTTCACTGCAACTTCCTAGAGCAGGCATCAGTCCTAGCAGCCTAAATCCTCAGATGCCATAGTCAACAGCTAATGTGACCGGAGGATTTTGACAGAGCGTGAGTGATTCCTATGTCTTACCATCATCCTGCCACCCTCACTGCTATGATAGCAAGTTATAATGAATTGCCATAGCTACTGGGATTCTGGTGAAGACTCCATGGCTGATAACTTTGTACTCTTGGGAAGTCCAACCACCCAAATTATATTGCAGTATTAAGAAAAGAGTTCAAATAATTGCAGTTTCATGTCACTTAAAAGTTCATGTGTCCTCAAATTTTATTTATCAATAAATAAAATAAATATATTACCATAATAAAATAACCAAATGGACCGGGAGCCTAAACAGCATTGCTTTACTGAGGTACTTTCAAGTCAAACTAATCTCCTTGATTTCTTTAACTATTTCATAAATGAAGGTGGTACCAAAAATATTGCCTAGATTTCAGCAAAGCCTTTGTATAGTTCTACAAGAAAAGCTGATAGAAATTAGACTTAATTCCTAGGGTTTTTCTGTGGATTTGTAGTTGGCTCAGGTATAGATAACATAATATTGATGGAAATGGTGTGCATTTTAGGTGGGAGTCACACAAGCATATAACCCACACAAAGATCACATCAAAATACATAGCTATTGGCTCTCCTTACTTTAGAATGATAGTTAGATAGAACTACACAGGGGCGGAACTACACTGGTGCAGCTGGTGCAGCTGCACCAGGGCCCCGACCGGCTGGGGGCCCCTTCAAGCCTGGAGGGGGGCCCCCAGCCGACCCCCGCAAGCCGCCGTCAAAGGAGAGGAGGGTCAGGCAAGGGAAGCAGAGAGCTTCCTGCTTCCCCTGCCTGATCCCGCCCCTCCTCTCCTCTGCTCCTCCGGCCCCTAGCATACATCCGGCGCGGCTCCCAGGTAGGAGTGCATCGCGCCTGCGGCTCCCTGCGGCTCCCAGCGGCTCCTAGCAGCACCCACCCCCCCCTTCCCGGGCCGCGCCGAAGGCCAAAGGCACCCCTCCCCCCGGCCGCGCCGACGGCCAGTAGCCCCGCTCCCCCCCCCGGTCCTCTCCTGCACCAGGGCCCCCGGGGGTGACGGTCCGCCCCTGGAACTACATGAAGCTGTCACGCTCGGGTCAGGAGAGGTGTGGCCAGTCCAGGTAGTGTGATGCAATCCTCGTGCAAGTAGTACGATCGTATGACTCCACCTTTAAAATTAGACTAGGAACAAGGATTGTTCTGGGTCATATTTTTTTTAAATACGTTAGTCTACCACGCTGTTGTGTCCAATGACAAAGAACTGAAACCAATGGAAAGGAAGTTTAACATAGTCCAGTGTGTCTTATTTTTTACTTAATTTCTCATATTAAAATCATTGGATACATTGTCAGGTTTTTCGGAAGGCCAAAGCAGGAATGTGGTATGAAACTTGTCTAAGACTTAAAACTGCACTTATTTTTTATAAAGCCCAATCAGTATTAAAGAATACTGTTTTGATAAATACTTGAATTCTTGATAAATCAACAATTCTGGAACAGATTTTCTGAAACATAATTTCTGCATTAACTTTAAAATAACAATTTAAGAACTGCTTTTCTGAGAAGTATATGCTGTGATGTTCCGCTGACTCTTTCTGCAAATGTAGGATTAGTTTGTAATTTTTTTTTATTACACATCCTGACACTGCTAAATCAGTAGTGACAGTGTCAGACTAGATAGGGACACACCCTAGTGACAAGAAAATTTTAACTCTTACATACTATAGGGCAGTGAAGAGAAAATAATTACATTTTTACCTCTAAAATGTTGTTTTAACCCAATATTTCCAATTTGAGAATGGGAATAGGTAAAGAAATTGCCCAAAATGTGGTACACAATTTCTCATGAACGTGGCAATACCCCACACGTGACTGTACTTTTTGGCTACAATGCAGGGCTTGGGAGAAAAGGAGCGCCATATGACTTTTGGAGGACATATTTTCCTAAAATAGTTTGTGGAGTCCATTTGCAGAACCCCTAAGTGCTAAAACAACAGAAATCCCCTCAAATAACCACTTTTTGGAAATTACTCCCCTCCAGGGGTCAACTATAGCTGTAGTGATGATTTTATCTCTGGAAAACATCCATAGAGTAAAGTTTAGTGAATGTTGCAGAATTAAACATTGTAAAAAGCCTTGTAAGGCCCAGTACATTGTAGTGCCCAAACTCTGTGCCCAACTTGTGCTTATAGAGAACACATCAGGTAAATTAAGTGGGTTCTCCTTACTACAACAATGCCAAACATGTGAACATTAACTGTGTTTAGACATTGTTGTGATCCGAAGGGAGGGGAGCATCTGGATTTGGGAGCACAGGTTTTGCTGGTTTTCTTTTTGGGTAATAAGGAGCCTTTAGCACTTTTCCTTTTTACTACCAGTAATGTGGAGGCGCTGAGTGATTTGGACCTCGCTGCATGAATCTGTGCTATGACCCTCTCTCTCTCCCAGTCTGTACCTGTATAGCAGGCAGCGCGAGCCCTATTCCCAGTCTAGACTCTAGGATGCTACTGTGCTCCAGGAGTTAGGTAGGCCAGGGAACCTGGAATCCCCTGCCTTACTGGATTTCTGCTTCTGGGCCATTAGTACCCGAACAGCCTCAGACTCCAGTGTCCGGTTTCTAGCGCTGTCCTCTGGGGTGAGCATGACGCTGCTCGGCTCCTCCAGGCTCTCCTTCCTCCTCAGACTCACTCAATGGCTGTTCTGACTAACCCCACTTTCAGGCCAGAACATTTATAGGGAAGCTCCCCTTAAGCCGGGTTCTAGAGCTCCCCCTTCTGGTCTGGAGACAGGAATGTTTGGATGCTGTGCCGCCTGAATAGGGGACCCCCTTTTTGCTTCCAGGAGTGACATCACCCCCTGTGAGGGAGGCAATGCCATTCTTGCATCCAGACCCCTGGGGTGCTACATTCACACCTGAGTTTGGGGATCCACTGCCATTCTTCCTTGCAGATCCACACCAGTTCCATCAGGATGGATGGTGAATGTTGGTGAACAGCCATTTTCAGGTTTCTCCAGAGATGCTCAATAGGGTTTAGGTCAGGGCTCTGGCTCGGCAAGTCAAGAATGGTCACAGAGTTGTTCTAAAGCTACTCTTTTGTTATTTTAGCATTGTGCTTAGGGTCATTGTCTTGTTGGAAGATGAACCTTCAGCCAAGTATTTGGTCCAGAGCACTCTGGAAGAGGTTTTCCTCCAGGATATCACTGTACTTGGCTGCATTCATGTTTCCTTCAATTGCAACCAGTCAACCTGTCACTGCAGTTGAAAAACACCCACCTAGGATGAAGGGTGACCAGAAAAATGCCCACAGGAAAATTGCCCACATGAAAAATGCCCACAGGAAAATTGCCCACAGGAAAAATGCCCACATGGAAAAATGCCCACACGGAAAATTGCCCACACGGAAAATTGCCCACACGGAAAATTGCCCACATGGAAAATTGCCCACACGGAAAATTGCCCACACGGAAATTTGCCCACAGGAAAATTGCCCACACAGAAATTTTCCCACAGGAAAATTGCCCACACGGAAATTTGCCCACACAGAAACTGATATGTGAAAAATGCCCACAGATATGAATGCCAACAGGAAAACAAGGCTGGAGAATAATATAGAATTTTAGGTTATATGCTCTGCAAGACGAGGAATGTTATAGAGGTGTAAGTGAGATGCTTTGCAGGACTGCAGATGGTATAGAGGTGCAGGTGAGATGCTCTGCAAGACAGGGGATGGTATAGAGGTGTAGGTGAGATGCTCTGCAAGACGGGATGGTATAGAGGTGCAGGTGAGATGCTCTGCAAGACAGGGGATGGTATAGAGGTGTAGGTGAGATGCTCTGCAAGACAGGGGATGGTATAGAGGTGTAGGTGAGATGCTCTGCAAGACAGGGGATGGTATAGAGGTGCAGGTGAGATGCTCTGCAAGACAGGGGATGGTATAGAGGTGTAGGTGTGATGCTCTGCAAGACGGGGATGGTATAGAGGTGTAGGTGAGATGTTTTGCAGGACTGCGGATGGTATAGAGGTGCAGATGAGATGCTCTGCAAGATAGGGGATGGTATAGAGGTGTAGGTGAGATGCTCTGCAAGACGGGGATGGTATAGAGGTGTAGGTGAGATGCTTTGCAGGACCGGATGGTATAGAGGTGCAGGTGAGATGCTCTGCAAGACGGGGATGGTATAGAGGTGTAGGTGAGATGCTCTGCAAGACGATGAATGGTATAGAGGTGTGAGATGCTTTGCAGGACTGCGGATGGTATAGAGGTGCAGATGAAATGCTCTGCAAGACGAGGAATGGTATAGAGGTGTAAGTGAGATGCTTTGCAGGACTGCAGATGGTATAGAGGTGCAGGTGAGATGCTCTGCAAGACAGGGGATGGTATAGAGGTGTAGGTGAGATGCTCTGCAAGATGGGGAATGGTAAAGAAGTGTAAGTGAGATGCTCTGCAGGGCAGGAGAATAACATAGAATTGTAGGTGAGATGCTTTACAGGGTAGGATAATAAAGAATTATAGGCGATATACTCTGCAGGGCAGGGGGATAGTATAGAGGTGTAGGTGAGATGCTCTGCAGAACAGGGAACAGTATAGGTGTAGGTGACATGCTCTGCAGGGTAGGATAATAAAGAATTATAGGTGAGATGCTCTGCAGGGCAGGGGGATAGTATAGAGGTGAATGTGAGATGCTCTGCAGAACAGGGAACAGTATACATGTAGGTGACATGCTCTGCAGGGCAGTGGGATAGTATAGATGTATAGGTGAGATGTCATGCAATACAAGGGAATAGTATAGAGGTGTAGGTGAGATGCTCTGCAGGGCAGGGGGATAGTATAGAGGTATAGGTCACATGGATGTCACACTGATGGTAGCTGATAAAAAAATGCATAATTGCATCACACTCGTACCACAGACGGACAGCACTCGTGCGACTGTCAATCATCAAAATCCCTCTGATAATGCATACCTTAAGGCCGCGTTACACACAGCGATATCGCTAATGATATCTCTGCAATGTCACAGGTTTTGTGACGTTGCAGAGACCTCGCTAGCGAAGTCGCTGCGAGTGACATGCCGCAGCAATCAACGATGAGCCCGATAACTGCAGAATGGCCGGGACCATTTTCCCATCGTTGGTCTCCCGCTGTCCAGCATACATCGGCATGTGTGACAGGGGCAACGATCAGCGATCCCCATTCTGCGCCCGAGACGTTGAGCGATCCCAGTGAGCGTCAGGGGACGCAACATCGGTATGTGGATCACCCAGTGTGACTGCAGACCAGCGATCACATAGCGATGTTCCAGCGATCCCGGCCAGGTCGGATTGCTGGTGGGATCGTTGAAACATCGCTATGTGTAAGGGGGCCATTAGTGTGCCTGTACCCTATAGGTGAGATGTTCTGCAGGCAGAAGAATGGTATAGAGTTATAGGTGAGATGCTGTGCAGCACAGAAGAATGTCAGCGGAAATTGCCCACATAGAATTGCCCACAAAGTTGATAATGTAATAGACCTGCAGTCCCATGTAACTCCACAGATAATCCAGTGATACTCCTGTGAGTACTGTACATATAGCAGTGATGGCTCCTCTGAATCTGCTGCTGGTTGGGTTCTGCTGTTTTGGCCTGGTGGGAGGGAGGGAGGGAGGAGTAAGGCAGAATCACTGAGAGATGACAGCAGACTGGATCTATCTATTGCAGATAATGATAGACTGCTACAAACCACAGATCTTCAGCATTTCTGCACTAGGTCACTGTAATTCACAAGATGATCACAGATCATGGGAATCCTCATCTTGCACCTCAAATATCAGAGATCTGAAACTTTGTGATGCTGCAAATGGCAGTTTTCTGTGTGGGCAATTTTCCTGTGGGCAATCTTCCGTGTGGGCAATTTTCCGTGTGGGCAATTTTCCATGTGGGCAATTTTCCGTGTGGGCAATTTTCCATGTGGGCAATTTTCCGTGTGGGCAATATTCCATGTGGGCAATTTTCCGTGTGGGCAATTTTCCGTGTGGGCAATTTTCCGTGTGGGCATTTTTCCGTGTGGGCAATTTTCCGTGTGGGCATTTTTCCTGTGGGCAATTTTCCTGTGGGCATTTTTCAGGGAACCAGGATGAAGCTGCCACCACCAGTTTCACTGTTCGGATTGTATTGGGCAGGTGATGAGCAGTGTCTGGTTTTCTCCGCCTATACCACTTAGAATTATCACCAGAAAGTTCTATCTTTGTCTCATCAGACCAGAGAATCTTACTTCTCATAGTCTGGGAGTCGTTCATGTATTTTTTTGCAAATTCTATGCAGGCTTTCATATGTCTTGCACTAAGGAGAGGCTTCCGTTTGACCACTCTGCCATAAAGACCTGACTGGTGGAGGGCTGCAGTGATTGTTGACTTTGTGGAACTTTCTCCCATCTCCCTACTGCATCTTTGGAGTTCATCCACAGTGATCTTGGGGTTCTTCTTGACATTTCTTACCAAGGCTCTTCTCCCACGATTACTCAGTTTGGCTGGACGGCCAGGTCTAGGAAGACTTCAGGTGGTCACAAACGTCTTCCATTTAAGAATTATGGAGGCCACTGTGTTCTTAGTAACCTTGAGTACTGCAGAACTTTTTTCGTAACCTTGGCCCGATCTTTGCCTTGCCACAATTCTGTCTCTGAGCTACTTGGGCAGTTCCTTTGACCTCATAATACTCATTTGGTCTGACACGCACTGTAAGCTGTGAGGTTTTATATAGATAGGTGTGTAAATTCCAAAGCAAGTCCTATCAGTTTAATTAAACACAGCTGGACTCCAATGAAGGAGTAGAACCATCTTAAGGTGCATCACTAGGAAATGGACAACATGTGACTTAAATATGGGTGTCTGAGCAAAGGGTCTGAATACTTATGACCATGCGATATTTCAGTTTTTCTTTTTTAATAATTTTGCAAAAATTTCTATCTTTTAGTTTTTTCAATCAAGATGGGGTGCAGATTGTACATTAACGAGAAAAAAATGAACTTTCTTGAATTTACCAAATGGCTGCAATAAAACAAAGAGTGAAAAATTTAAAGGGGTCTGAATACTTTCCGTACTCACTGTATATCTTTTGTTAGGTTTAGCTACCACCTACGCTCACTAAACACTTTTTTACAAAGTACTTCGCCCCAGCTCTTCCCACTGCCATGGTGCATTGGCATACAGGGTAATGGTATTTGGGGTTGATGCTAGCTTTGTAATGTGAGCTGACTTCAAGCCCAGAGGTTAGTTATATCAAGGCATTTATCAGGTGAACTACATTATTAACCCAATCAGTAATTGCACAAATAAAGACAACTCAAAATATTTTCTTTGAAAATAGATTTCCTAAAGCATCCTCTTTGACAAATTAATTTTTTGATAAAATGTAATCTTTTTTTTTTTAATTTTTACCATTCCACTAAAAAATAATTAAAAGAAAAAAAAAACAAAATGAAAAAAGCCTGAAGTAGTCCATGGTTTCAGTCGTAATGCAACGAATCCAACGTAGTCCAAAATGACGAACCTGCAAGTCATAAAATAGAGAATTGGATAATAAATAATGACAGTAGACACCCTCATTAACTCCTCTGTTCCCTATTACAATCAATGAAGGTCAGGCACAGTCTCAGACTACTAGCATATGGGTGGCACATTCAGATAAAGCATCTTTCATATGCTGGAAGAGCCACCACAGCCCAACTCATATATACATGCACACATACACAAGTATTCGCCCACTTGAACGTTTCAACCTTTTGCCACATTTCAGGCTTCAAACATAAAGATATAAATTCAAATTTTTTTGTGAAGAATCAACAACAAGTGGCACACAATCGTGAAGTGCATATTATTAACTTTTAAAAAAAAAATTAAAAGCTGAAAAGTGGGGCGTGCAATATTATTCGGCCTCTTTACATTCAGTGCAGCAAACTCACTCCAGAAGTTCAGTGAAGATCTTTGAATGATCCAATATTGTCCCAAATGACTGGTAATGATAAATAGAATCCACCTGTGTGTAATCAAGTCTCCGTATAAATGCACCTGCTCTGTGATAGTCTCAGGGTTCTGTTCCAAGTGCAGAGAGCATCATGAAGTTCAAGGAACACACCAGGCAGTTCCGAGATACTGTTATGGCGAAGTTTAAAGCTGGATTTGGATACAAAAAGATTTCTCAAGATTTAAACATCTCAAGGAGCAATGTGCAAGCAATCATATTGAAATGGAAGGAGTATCAGACCACTGCAAATCTACCAAGAATCGGTCATCCCTCTAAACTCTCATCTCGAACAAGAAGACTGATCAGAGATGCAGCCAAAAGGCCCATGATCACTTTGGATGAACTGCAGAGATCTACAGCTGAGGTGGGAGAGTCTGTCCATAGGACAAACAGTCGTACACTGTGTAATGAGGTGTACAATTCAGATTGTATTATTGAAATTGACACTGAAATGAACTGTGCACAGTCCGCACTTGTCCACCAGGGGGCATCAGTGGACTGTACAATCACAGAGGGTGGAAAGCCCCCACCATCTCTGTTGTTTACCCAGGAAGTGAAAGCAGAAAAAACAGTGCAGATCCAGAGAGCGCAGCCAGGACAGACATAGGGCTCTTTTGCAGCCGGATTCTTGGGAAGAAATACCCTGTGAAGATCGTTGCTGCAACCCCCGGTCTGCAGGACCTTGCCTAAGGCTGCCTTCACATTAGCGTTTGTGTCTGCATGCTGATGGCATGCAGACACAAACGCTGTCAAAAGCAGGGTCCAAATGATGTGTCCGCAGCGGATAATGTCCGCCTGCGGACACATCACTAGGGAGCCCGGCAGCCAATGGGCACTGTCCGGGGGCGGGCCGGGGGTGGAGATCAGCGCCGGAGATCTCCGCCCCCCGCGCCGCGGTAAGCACCGGGACGTGTCGGCGGGGAGAACAGCTGATCTGAAAGCTGTTTGAATCTTCCCGCGCCGACACCGAGAGGAGATGTCGGCGCGGGAAGATTCAAACAGCTGTCAGATCAGCTGTTCTCCCCGCCGACATCGCTAGGAGATTACAGGCGGCGGGGGAGAAGGAGGACAGCAGAGGGTCAGCTGATCTCCCGGTGGCCGTCGGTGAGCTCCTGTGACATCACCGGCGGCCACCGGGAGATTTTTCAATGGGTCCGCAGCGTTCTCCCGCGCTGTCAAGCACTGAACACTGCGGACCCATTGACGGCAATGCATTTTTTGTACGCTTGGGGACGCTTGCTGATCTTCCAAGGTCCCCAAACGCACAAAAAATGCAACATGCTGCGTCCCGGGTGCGGATGCTGGACACCGGAAGGAGCAGATATCGTCCGCATCCGCACCCGAACGCAGCAAACGCAGGCACCATGCGTTCCTATGTTAAACATAGGAACGCAGTGCGCATGCGTTTGAATGCGTATGGGAACTCAGCATACGCTGCGGCGCCAAACGCTAATGTGAAGGCACCCTTACCGAGGGTCCCACTCAAATTCAGGACATTGCCTCCGGAATTCAGGACATTGCCACTGGATTACATGTGCAGGGGCTGTGACTGACATAAGGGAGCCATCTGTGCTACTGTGATCTCCCTTCTGCTCATCGGTTTGCCCCGAGACTGAGAGAGACTTCTGTGCTGCTGTGGGCTCCCGTCTGCTGCTCAGTGTGCCCTGAAACTGGGAGAGACTAACAAAGAAAGATTCTGTTACCTGCGGAAGGAGACCACAGAAGAAGACTGAGGAGTTTCCCCCTTCAGCGCTGCACCGGGACCCGTCATCGTGAGATCCCCAGGCCTGCTACGTGGGAGCGACACCTTCTTCTGTGATAGACTGGTACGTGATTTTAGGGAAAGTTAGGGAAAGATGTCTCCATTGTTGTGTTTTTTTCTTTGCTAGCTGCGTACCCGGAAGAAGTGAAGATCCAGAGACCCCACCATATACATGTGTGCAGCTAGATCAGTTGACTGTGTTATAGACATGTTTTACAGTAAAGAAATGTTACTACCGGTTAAATCTGAGTATGGGGATTCTGTTGAGAAAGATCATACACACACACCCGCGGCCTTACCATCGGTCGCTACATCTGGCGTAGTCGGCAGGATGTGTGATCAACAGAATCTCCTCCCGGTAGTAACTTATAACCGGACAGCCCCCCCGGCATCTATTGTCAATCAGGTGAGGAAGTTTAACGGACGGAACTATCCTGTAACTGAATGGACCGAACAACTTAAGATAGTGGGGGAGATGTATAACATTGATCCTAAGACCTTAGCAGAAATGGCCATGCTAACATTAGAGGGGGAAGCGTGGACGACAGTCAGGCTGGAGACAGTTAGGGGCCAGCGTACGTTGGATGACTTGGTGCGGGTGCTGGAGAATACCTATGGGCCGACCACATATGCGGGAACATTACGGTATATGTTCTTCTGGCGTACGCAACTCGAGTCGGAGGACATCCCTCAATATGCCAACGGCCCCAGAGGACGACCCATCAGCTGGGGACCCAGCCAGGAAGAATCCTTCCAAGCCCTAAAGGGTGCCTTGACTTCACCTCCCATCCTTGCATATGCAGACTACAATCTCCCTTTCCAACTACATACCGATGCCAGTCTACAGGGTCTAGGGGCAGTACTTTCACAAGTACAAGAAGGCAAGGAACGTGTCATAGCCTATGCCAGTCGATCCCTACATGAGGGCGAGAAGAACCCCACCAATTATAGCTCGTTCCGGCTGGAGCTGTTGGCCCTAACGTGGGCTATGGCGGAGAAATTTGCGGGATACCTCACAGGGACGGAAGTACTGGTCCTGACCGACAACAACCCGTTGGCCCACTTAGAAAATGCAAAGCTCGGAATCATGGAGCAGCGTTGGATGGCTCGACTCTCTAAGTTCAACTACAAGATCAAATATAGGGCTGGGGCTGAGAATCAAAATGCGGACAGCCTGTCTAGAGTGTCATACCCCTTACTTACCAGAGACCGGGATGAAGAACTAGAAGGAGACGAGACGCCCGACTTTGCAAGGCTTGCCCAACAGATGATGGATTACTGCCAGTTCGTTGTGGGCGAAGTTGGAACTCCAGTGGGGGTCACACTGTGTCCCCAAGAGTTGTGCAGGCTCCAGGACCAGAACCCTGAATGGGCCCTACTCAAGCAATGGGTGAAGCAACAGCAGAAGCCCTCCTCTGAAGCACGGTCACGACTGTCTACCGGAACCTTGACCCTGCTCAGCCAGTGGGACCGGCTGGTTCTGAGAGAAGAAGTACTATACCGGAAGGTTCTCTTGTCTCACATGCTGGAGGAATGCACACAAGTTGTAGTACCTGCCCAGTTAGCCCGTGAGATGGTGGCCGAAGCCCACAAAAGGAATGGACACTTCGGAGTAGATAAGACGTTTCGGTGGATTCAACAATCTATCTATTGTCCGGGGCTCCGCAAGCTGGTTGAAGACGTCTGCAGAACCTGTCGCACCTGTGAACTGCACAAGTCCACCGAACAGCGTGCACCTGTCCAGACGATTAAAACCTCCAGGCCTCTTGAGCTGTTGATGGTGGACTATCTGCTGATCGGGACGGCGAGCAGTGGCTATCAATACTGCCTAGTCATGGTGGACCACTTCACAAAATTCGCCGTCGTTGTTGCTACCAAGGACCAGACGGCCGAATCGGCTGCACAGGCCATCTGTCGACAGTTCATCCACGTCTATGGGTGTCCGGAGAGGTTACACTCCGACCAGGGGGCTTGTTTCGAAGGCAGAGTCATCGAGGAGTTGCATCGGATGTATGGGATCCAGAAGTCGAGGACCACTCCTTACCATCCACAAGGGAACGGTGCATGTGAACGCTTTAACCGGACCCTACTCCAGCTGATCCGCACCTTGGCCGAAGATAAGAAAGATCGATGGCCCCAATTCCTTCCAGATCTAGTATGGGCCTACAACAACCAGGTCCACTCCGTGACTGGCTACACCCCACACACTCTTCTCTTTGGCCGCCCAGGAAAAGGGGTCCATGACCTGAACCTATTCCGCCCAGAAGAAGATGTCTGCCATAACTACCCCTCCTGGCTAAATGCTCACCGACAGAAGATGGAGACTGTACACCGGCTGGTGAGTCAACAAATCCGGGGCCAGAAACATGCTGACCCACTCCCCGTGCAAGAGAAACCCTTAAAGTTGGGACAGCTAGTCTTGCTCCGTATTAAGAAGCCTCAAGGGAAACTTCGAGCCAAGTGGGAGACTGAAGTCTACCAGGTAATCGAACGCCCTTACCCCAATGGACATGTATACCGAGTGCGGGGTGAAGACAGCCGCAGCACCCGCACTGTGCACCGAAATATGTTGCGCCCCTGCCGCTCCCGGCCTGACTCCCCTCCCACAGTAACCGGAGGGGGTGACGCTGCCGACATGACTGACGTCACGGACAGTTCTCAACATAGAGATCACGTCGACTCTGAGACCGGTGACCCACCTACACAGACCAGTCCCTCTCCCGGAGTACTGACTGGAGTGGGGCGTAAAGACAGTGACGAGGAGGGGAACAACTGACCCTTGCGACGCACTGACCGCACCACTGCTGGGATCCCGCCCGGACGGTCTTACAGGGACCAGTATGTATGGCCCACTTCTCAACCGACCCCTGTGACAACTACAGTCATCACCGCCTGGGAAACCGACGGTAGTTGACAGGGACTGCCAACCTTTAAGTGGGGGGTATGTAATGAGGTGTACAATTCAGATTGTATTATTGAAATTGATACTGAAATGAACTGTGCACAGTCCGCACTTGTCCACCAGGGGGCATCAGTGGACTGTACAATCACAGAGGGTGGAAAGCCCCCACCATCTCTGTTGTTTACCCAGGAAGTGAAAGCAGAAAAACAGTGCAGATCCAGAGAGCGCAGCCAGGACAGACATAGGGCTCTTTTGCAGCCAGATTCTTGGGAAGAAATACCCTGTGAAGATCGTTGCTGCAACCCCCGGTCTGCAGGACCTTGCCTTACCGAGGGTCCCACTCAAATTCAGGACATTGCCTCCGGAATTCAGGACATTGCCACTGGATTACATGTGCAGGGGCTGTGACTGACATAAGGGAGCCATCTGTGCTACTGTGATCTCCCTTCTGCTCATCGGTTTGCCCCGAGACTGAGAGAGACTTCTGTGCTGATGTGGGCTCCCGTCTGCTGCTCGGTGTGCCTTGAGACTGGGAGAGACTAACAAAGAAAGATTCTGTTACCTGCGGAAGGAGACCACAGAAGAAGACTGAGGAGTTTCCCCTTCAGCGCTGCACCGGGACCCGTCATCGTGAGATCCCCAGGCCTGCTACGTGGGAGCGACACCTTCTTCTGTGATAGACTGGTACGTGATTTTAGGGAAAGTTAGGGAAAGATATCTCCATTGTTGTGGTTTTTTTCTTTGCTAGCTGCGTACCCGGAAGAAGTGAAGATCCAGAGACCCCACCATATACATGTGTGCAGCTAGATCAGTTGACTGTGTTATAGACATGTTTTACAGTAAAGAAATGTTACTACCGGTTAAATCTGAGTATGGGGATTCTGTTGAGAAAGATCATACACACACACCCGCGGCCTTACCATCGGTCGCTACACACTGCACAAATCTGGCCTTTATGGAAGAGTGGCAAAAAGAAAGCCATTTCTCAAAGATATCTATAAAAAGTCTTGTTTGAAGTTTGCCACAAGCCACCTGGGAGGCACACCAAACATGTGGAATAAGGTGCTCTGGTCAGATGAAACCAATATCTAACCTTTTGGGCACAATGCAAAACGATATGTGTGGCGTAAAAGGAACACAGCTCATCACCCTCAAAACACCATCCCCACTGTCAAATATGGTGGTGGCAGCATCATGGTTTGGGCCTGCTTTTCTTAAGCAGGGACAGGGAAAATTGATAAAATTCATGGGAAGATGGACGGAGGCAAATACAGGACCATTCGGGAAGAAAACCTGTTGGAGTCTGCAAAAGACTTGAGACTGGGACGAAGATTTATCTTCCAATAAGACAATGATCCCAAACATAAAGCAAAATCTACAGTGGAATGGATAAAAAATAAACGTATCCAGGTGTTAGAATGGCCAAGTCAAAGTCCAGACTTGAATCCAATCAAGAATCTATGGTAAGGGCTCGGACATACTTCCGTGAAACGCGTCCGAGTGTAGTGTGCATAAAAATCGCATTGTACCCGGACCAATGTTAGCTAATGTCCGAGAGCACATTTCTGAGTCTGATAGGCTTTTTCCGCATCCGATTCTCGGATTACGAGTCAATCACAACATATTGCGATTCTATGCGAGTCACGGATGAGACTCGCTAATGCAAGTCTATGAGTCCGAGAAAAAAAACAGATTGCACTTGGACCGCACTCTTACCATCTGAGTCTGATGCGAGTTTTAATTGATACATTACCATTCTGTAACTCAGACAATTGTACAAAATGTTCCTATAAATGACTATACAGTAAATAGCTGCTGAGGAAAAAAACGGATTGCACTCGGACAGCACTCGCAAGCCACACTGACCAAAAGTCAGATGACAGTCGTCCAATTCTCAAACCTGTGAATCGGACAGTTTTTCCACTCGGATGTGTGTCCATACCCAAAGAGCTGAAAACTGCTGTTCACAAACGCTCTCCATCCAACCTCACTGAGCTCAAGCTGTTTTGTAAGGCAGAATGGGCAAGAATTTCAGTCTCTCGATGTGCAAAACTGATAGAGACATACCACAAGCGACTTGCAGCTGTAATCGCAGCAAAAGATGGCGCTACAAAGTATTAACTCAAGGGGACGAATAATATTGCACGCCCCCTTTTCAGTTTTTTATTTGTTAAAAAAGTTTAAAATATCCAATAAATTTTGTTCCACTTCACGATTGTGTCCCAATTGTTGTTGATTCTTCACAAACATTTTTGACTTTTTATCTTTATGTTTGAAGCCTGAAATGTGGCAAAAAGTTGAAAAGTTCAAAGGGGCTGAATACTTTCACAAGGCACTATACATACATATGCACATATATATACACACACACACATATTTAGGGCGGCACAGTGGCTCATTGGTTAGCACTGCCGCCTTGCAGGCCTATATTCCATGATACACTGACCTTTTGAAATTTTATGTGAGAAAAATTGTTCTTAATCAACTTTTAATAAATGGAGATTTTATGAAGAACTCAGAGTGCCAATTTCCCACACTCGCTGGATAATCATTTTGATGTATATTGTTTTGGGGGTCTTCATACTATTTGGAGTGCTTTTTGGGAGCCATCCATCATGCTTCCTGCGGGCCATCATATTTTTGGATGGCTATTTGTGGGACCATCATACTATTTGGAGGGCTATGTGAGGGACCATCATACCATATGCAGTGCTTTTGGGGGCCATCATACTACTTGCAGGGATATGTGTGGTGCCATGATACTACATGGAGGACTATATGGGGCCATTATATAGTTTAGACAGCTGAATGAGGACCAAGTATAATGTATGAAGGGATATATGGGGACCAATTATACTGTTTGGAGGACTGTGTGGGGTCTAATATGCTGTCTTTAGGGTTTTGTGGGAGCCATTATGCTGTCTTGGGGGGTTGGTGGAGGCAATTATACTGTATGGAGGGTTATGTGGTGGCAACTATGCTGTTTGGAGGGCTACTATGTTGTATGGTGACCACTATACTGTATAGAGGGTTGTATGGGACCCTCATATTCTATATAGGGCGGTGTCTGGGCCATCATACTGTGTGTTAGGGACTATGGCAGTTATCATACTGTGTTGAGGTCACTGTGGGAGTATCAAACTTTCTGGGAGGTACTGTAGTGTCATCATATTGTGTGTGTGTGGAGAAATTCACTTTGGGGCTATCTCGCTGTATTTGAGGCACATCTGTTGGCATCATACTTTATGGGGGCCATGAAAGAGGTATCTTAGTGTGTGGGAACACTAATGGCTTCAATAGGGACATAATTAATTTGTTGTAAGGTCTTTTGTCAAAAGTTTAGCCTGCTAAAACAACAATATCATATGATCTAAAAAAATCACATTAATATTCTCACCCAGGAAATCACATATCATGCAACAAGTGACTTAAAGGTGGCAAAGCTGGAAATTCCTAATCTTCAGTCTATTCTATCTTGCCTCTTAATCTATTGTACATATTTGCTTTTTTGAGTAATTTGGCAGATAATAACAGATCTTGTAAATAAAAAAGAATAAGATCTTGTCAAATACTAAGATGAACTGGGAGGACTCAAGGAAAATCTTAGCTGGCAGTAAATTACTTCCTCAAATTCGATGTAGTCATTATTACAAGTAAAGTGGAAATTCTAATATGCTATAAAATAAATATATACAAGTCCAAAAATAAAGTCCCCCAAAATAGCTTTATTTCCTTATACAGATCAAATATATTCCATATCACACTTACATCTAATATATAAAGCTGAATGTGTGTATGTGTATATGTGTGTGTGTATGTCCAGGATTGGCATCTACACCGTCGCAACTACAGCCACAAAATTTTGCACAGTCACACATCTGGATCTCGAGAGCGTCATAGCCTATGTTGTGAGGCAAAATTTTAACCCACGTGTTCCAATTCACCAAACAATTTTGGCACTATCTACATAATGGAGAGAAAGTGACAGTTACCAGTTGATAGTTATGAATGAGAGGGGCTTAATGACAGCACCAAAGACTAACAGCATATTGCAGCATATAGCACTAAGGTGGGGCCCTGACATGGAATATTCACCACGCACGGGGACATGTATACACACCACACGCACACAAAGAGTAACAGCTAAGGTGGAGCCCCAACATTGGATACTCACCACGCACCCGAACACAAACACACACAACACAAAGAGACACACACAACACAGAGACACACACCACACAGACACCCCCCCACAGGGACACACACACATACTCACCCTATAGGGACACATGCACTCACCCCACAGGGACACACACACCACAGGGACATACACACCCCACAGGGACACAGAGACACACACACACACACCCCACAGGAACATACAGACCCCATAGAGATGCATACACACCACAGAGACACCCCTCCCCCCACAAGGACACACACCACAGGGACACCCCTTTTCCCCCAAAAGGACACACACCACAGGGACCCCCCCCCACAGGGACACACGCACACCACTGGGACACACACTCCCCAGGGACACACACACCACACAGACACAGATGTGCACAAATCGCCTCACACAACTCGCCTCATACGTCTGGTATCTTTAATTTCCAAAAATAAACATCTGATTAAAAACAGCCAATGTGCAACACATGTGCCATATAGGGAATTAAGGCAGATGTCAGTCACATGAGCTGTCTTTTATGTGTATGTGTGAGGTAATATATACTGACCAGCCGGGGGGAGGGTTTACTGGTGGCTGGAGATTTATTAGGCTGCCTATAGCAACCAATCACAGCTCAGCTTCTATTTTCATACAGGTCATTAATATGACATATTCAAATTCTATTTTGTTATAGCTAACAGCAGTTATTTATTAACCCGGGCGTAGCCGGGTAGTACAGCAAGTAAGACATATAACAGGATAGCTCAATTAATGGGAGACACATTAGTGGTCAGAGTTAGTGATGAGCGAATAATTAAATACTCGGATATGGGAGAATCATAACGAGTCCTTGTTAATAATCGCGTATTTGTTCTGAATAGCGAATACAATGTAAGTCAAAGGGAAATGTGAGTAAATTTCTGCTGGGCCCGATGAAAAGGTCTGGTGGCCTGAGAATAAGGCTGAAATGGGTGGGAAAGCAATGAAACAGAATGGGAAGAGCCTGGAGAGTATGCCTGCATGCATTTCTGACTCACATGTCGTGGGAATAACCTTGTCGCAGTATTACGCCACTGTTATAGATACACAAGAACAACTACCAAACCAAACCTAAATTGCATTTTACTGTTAAAAATGTTAAGAAACTGTTTTCCCTGCATAATTACTTGTATATAAGGCTAAATAAAGAAGAGAGAAAAAATATACTGTTTACTTTCTTTCACCTTTTACAATTGGGAGGGCCCAGACTTATACATTTTGTTGGTCCCTCCCTCATACATAATTTTTATTTTGATTTTCCACAGCACATTACAAGGCCAGCTACAATGTGCCCATTTGTATGTTGGGCTTTATCCTCCTCCTCCTCCATGTCATTCTGCAGCCCTCAATTCAAGTTTTCAGAGGGCCAGCAGGTGTAAGGAAACCTGTGTTTTGTGAGGGGACTCAGGTGGCCCTGTAACATTCATTTGTGTGCTGTTATGTATACATTTGGACGTTCCCTCTCTAATTGTTACTGAGACAGTGGAATATATATTCCATAGACCTTTACAATCGCAGTTACAATGTGCCCGTTAATATGCTGGGCTTTACCTTCCTCCTTGAACACCACCTCAATGTCATTCTGAGGCCAACAATTCATGTTTTCAGAGGGCCAGCAGGTGTAAGGAAACCTGATTTTTGTGAGGGCCTCAGGTGGTCCTGTATCATGTTTGGGAGGGCCCTCCTCTATTCCTTTGGCAGGGCCCTCCTCTATATATTTCGGAGGGCGCTCCCCTATTCATTTGGCAGAGCCCTCCTCTGTACATTTGGGAGGGCTCTCCTCTATACATTTGGCAGAGCCCTCCTCTATACATTTGGGAGGGCCCTCCTCTATACATTTGGGAGGGCCCTCCTCTATACATTTGGGAGGGCCCTCCTCTATACATTTGAGAGGGCCCTCCACTATTAATTTTTTTGCCGAGGCATTTGCCTCGTGACAATCATCTTTCACTTAATCATTTGGGAGGGCCCTCTATTCATTGTTGTTCCTCTATACAGAACATTTGCCTTGTGATACTTGTCTTTTATTAATCATTTGGGAGGACCCTTCTCTATTTGGGAGGGCTCTCCTCTATACATTTGGGAGGGCCCTACTGTATTAATTTGTTGGCCAGGACATTTGCCTTGTGATAGTTGTTTATCACTTATTCATATTGGAGGGTCCTCAATCACTCCTTGAACAGGGCCCACAGTAGGCCATCTACAATAAATTGCAGGTTTGCAGTGCAGTCTGAATTACCCTCATGATCACCACAGAGGTCCTCAACTCTAGGCCTCGAGAGCTGCCAACAGTGCAGAATTTCAGGATTTCCTTAGCATTGCACAGGTGTTAATGTGATCAAATGCACAGGTAATGATTCCAACCCCTGTGCAATACTAAGGAGATGCTGAATACATGCACTGTTGATGGGACCCCTGCTCTACAACATGGGCAAGACCAAAGAACTTTCTAAGGATGTCAGGGAAAAGATCCTAGATCTGCACAAGGCTGGAATGGTCCACAAAATCATAAGTAAGGCTGGTTTAAAACCACAGTTTTTTCACTGATCAGGTTCGATCAGGTTTGTGTGTCAAAACCAGGAGTGTCTCCAAAACTCAAAACAGGTGTCAATCTTTCAATGATAGTTTTTCTCTGCAAGTTCCTCTCCTGGTTTTGGCAATCAAACCTGGTCGAACCTGATCAGGGAAAAAACTGTGGTGTGAAACCAGCCTAAGTGGGTGAGAAGGAGACAACTGTTGGTGCAATGGTAAGAAAAAGGAAGAAACACAAAATGAGTGTCAATCAACATTGGTCTGGCGCTCCATGCAAAATCTCAACTTGTCGAGTATATAGGATCATGAATGAAGGCCACATCACACGCTTCAATATCGATCACGAAATTGCTTAAATGACACGTTTTTTTTAATCGCTTAAGTGATATCATTTGTGCGTCGCTGCGTGTATATGTAACTGAACAATTTTTGGATGAAAAATCGTTTAATCGCTTGTTGCAGATTTCTGATCCTGACCTCGAATCCGTAGTGCGTCGTTCAATTAACCAGCATTCAATCTGCTGCATTGTTGTGTGTGACACCGTGCTAATGATCTCATTGATGATTTTGCCTATTCTTGCCACTGGTTGGCCTCAATCGCTGGGATGTGTGCTGGATCGCTGGCGCGTTGCCAAATGTCAAATCGTTAACGCGATCTATGCTTGTAACACCGCACAAGCGATATCGCAAAATTGTTCTAACAATCTCGATCACGTGACTTTGCAGGCGATATCGTGATTGATATTGAAGCATGTGACGTGGCCTTAAGGTGAGAGATCAGCCTAAAACTACACAGAGGGAACATCGTTAATGATCTCAAGGCAGCTGGGACCACTGTCACCAAGAAAAACATAATGGATTAAAATCCTGCAGTGCCCGCAAAGTCCCATTGCTCAAGAAGGTACATGTGCAGGCCCATCTGAAGTTTGCCAATGAATACCTTGGTGATTCTGAGAGTGATTGGGAGAAGGTGCTATGGCCAGATGAAACAAAACTTGAGCTCCTTGGAATTAACTCAACTTGCCATGTTTGGAGGAAGTGAAGAACACCATCCCCACAGTCAAGCATGGTGGTGGAAACATTATGTTTTGGGGGTATTTCTCTGCTAAGGGCACAGGACTTTGTCACCACATGGATGGAGCCATGTACCATAAAATCCTGAGTGACAACCTCCTTTCCTCCACCAGCACAGTAAAAATGTGTCATGGCTGAGTTTTCTAGCATGACATTGACCCAAAACATACAGCCAAGACAACAAAGGAGTGGCTCAAAAAGAAGTACATTATGGTCATGGAGTGGCCTAGCCAATCTCAAAGTCTTAATCCATAGAAAACATAAAGAGGGAGCTGAAGCTCCAAGTTGCCAGGCACAAGCCTCAAAATCTTAATGATTTAGAGATGATCTGCAAAGAAGAGTGGACCAAAATTCCATCTGACATGTATGCAAACATTATCAACTACACAAAAAAGTCTGAATGCTGCGTTTGCCAACAATGGTTTTGCCACCAAGTATTAAGTCTTGTTTGCCAGAGGTACCAAATACTTATTTCTCTCTTCAAAATGCAATACATTTACATAATTTATACATTGTACTTTTCTGAATTCTATTTTTGATATTCGATCTCTCACTGTTAAAATAACCTTCATTTAAAGTTATAGACTGTTCATGTCTTGAACAGAGGGTAAAGGCCCTGTCACACACAACGACGCTCCAGAGATCCAGACAGCGATAACGACCTGCCGGGATCGCTGGAGCGTCGTTACCTGGTCGCTGGGGAGATGTCAAACAGGCAGATCTCCCCAGTGATCATGGACCCGGGAGCCACCTCCCACATTGCTGAAGGCGATGTTACCAGCGTCCTCCCTACTTAGCGCTGCTTGTAAGCAGGGAGGACGCTGGTAACTATGATAAACACCGGGTATCCAGGCAATGCACGCTGCCTGGATACCCGATGTTTAGCATGGTTACTAGCCTGTGAGGTTACTGATCGCTAGTTTCTCACTGTTGCACGTAGCGATGCATGCTGACCAGCGGGAGACCAATGATCAAAAAATGACCCAGAGCACTTTGCAGCGATCAGCGACCTCACAGCAGGGGCCTGATCGCTGCTAGATGTCACACATAATGACATCACTGGAGAGATCGTTGTAACGTCACAGTTACAACGATCTCGCTAACGATAACGTTATGTGTGACTGGGCCTTAAGCTTACAAAATCAGGAAGGGATCAATTAATTATTTCCTTCACTGTAAGCAAGAAAGAACAAAGGCATCAGAACAATTTTTTTTTAATTGGTAGAGAGTGTGACAACTCTAGTAGTTATGCCAGTCCAGAATGTGCATCGGCCTTCAAAAAATTAGCCCTGGGCATGTCCTCAGGCATGCCCTGATGAAGTGGCTAGCCAAGCCACAAAACGTGTAGGCTAAATAAAGAATATCTTAGATCTATCTTCTGTTGACAGTGTGGTTCCTGGTCAGCGCGGTTACACAAGCCCGGCTCCATTTCCTGTGGATTTTCTGTTCCTCCAGCGGGGCACGAGCAACGGCCATACACCTGTGAGTGCCCCATCAGTTTGTTGTGACTCACACAACCATAATAGGTGAGTCGGACAGATTGGGGGGACCATGTCCTTTATTAAATGATATCACCCTATGTGCGCTCCTTTATTTTGTACATTTTTATATTATTACATGCAAAACAGACAGAGACACCTCATTTTCCACTTTATTATCTCACAACAAGTTCCCTTCTGACGTAATCCTGTAGTCTTGCAGTTTGGTGGAATCTGACCAGTGGAAACTGAACTGTCAGAAGAATGTGGCACTTTTCTCCCCATTATAAAAAGCAGTGGCTAGTAATGATGTGACCCCGGCTCCATTCAGCATCATTGGGGTGTCCACAAGAAGCCAAACCCAGCGCTCACAGTCACTGAGGAAATGAGCAGATCAGTGGTTGAATTGTACATCAGCTCCAGTCTAATGGGGAGAAAACAAATGTATGACTAAGGCTAGGGTCAGACCTGCGTCTGCCCTGGGCCTACTGGATCCTTTTAAAACTTAGAATCTGGCAGGCTTAGCGCATAGCGTTACCAGCAGGTAACGCTATGCGCCGCCTGCCTTTGTATCCCTATGGCAACCAGATGCTTACCGCAGCCGCTGGCTCCACAGACAATCCCTGGATATGCGCTTTTGCAGAGCACACAGGAAACACGGTTTGCAGCGTCTTCCTGTGCGCTCTGCAAAAGTGCATATCCGGGAGATCTCTGTGGAGCCAGCAGCTGCGGTAAGGGTCTGTTTGCCATAGAGATCCATAGCATGGTGGCGCAGGACAGCAGTATGTAACTAATCGACGTCACCTGGTCACTTGGGAAGCTGCAGGGTCCTAGAGGCCTCCGGGGATGAGAAGAGATTACCAGCGGTCACCGAGGGAGCACAGCGAGGTGAGGAAGCGCAGGCGAATAGCGCTGCAGCATTCACACACAGAAGGCTGCGCTGTGTGAGGATCCGTTGTTGGTGCAATTTTGCACCAAAAATGGATCCTCACAAAATGCAGCAATATGCTGTGTGAACATAGCCTGATGCTGTGGAGAAAACAAGCACAGTGGATAGGAGATTTCTATAAATCCATCCCCTGTGCTAGTACGGTACAATGCAGCGTTTTGGACGCAGGGAAAACACGCTGCATCCAAAATGCTGCAATCCCTGATCGTGGGCACAGGGCCTCAATTTACTGGCATGGCCGCATCACAGTGCAGCAGACATGGATGTATGCAGTTTGCTGTGCACTGCCATGCCTGTTATACTGATCATACAAGGTTAACCCCTTCATGGCCTTCCTATACTCATTTTCTCAGTCAGCTGTATGGCTATGTGCCGTCGGACTAAGGCTAGGGTCACTCTTGAAGGGTGACCCACGTTTGACGTTACATATTTCTAAGTTTTTAGCAGTAACATCAAACGTGGGTCACCCTCCAAGTGTGACCCTAGCCTAAGGCTGGTTTCACACTAGCGTTTGCATCTGCATATGTCTGGCATGCAGACGCAAACTCAGTGCGAATGCAGCCATGTGTTCACATAGTATTTCATTCTAAATGTGTCCGGCCACCCAATCAGCGGTCTTGGCAACTGGGAGGCTGAGATCAGCGGCGGTCGGGAGGTAGAGATCAGCGGCAGCAGCAAAGAAGAGATCTCCTCCTGGCTGCTGCCGGTGATCTCCTTGTCCCGGCTGCTGCTAATCTCCTTCTCCCGGCCACCATCGATGATCTTCTCCTACTGGCCACCATCGCTGATCTCCTCCTCCCGGCCACCACCGTTGATCTCCTCCTCCCGGCTGCCGCTGCTTGAGATCAGCGGCATCGAAAAATAAGAGATCAGCAGCGGCGGCTGGGAAGAAAAAGAAGGAAGAAGAAGAATCTGCTGCGTTTGGCTGCAGTGACATGCGGATGACAGTGCGGCTCCATTCACCTCCATGCATTATTTGTGCGCTTCAGGATGCTTGCATAAAAAGCAAGTGAGTCAGTCGACAGGGTAGGGGGTACTCGGATACCGGGAGAGGGGGTTACTCCAGTGGGGGATCACGGCTGGTCGGTTCCAGCCCTGGACCCTCAATGGTGGGGTGGGGGTGATGATGATGGGGAATGGTAACGTGACACCACCTGTGGTACCTGGTAATAGGGTTACCAGTGCTGCGTCCGGCTGCTGAGGTGATGTGAATGCAGCTTTGGTAGTACAGCTCCCCACAGGTGGAGCTTTACCTCAGGGCAGTGGGGTGGATGAGGGGAGTAATAGTCCTCATCTCGATGATACTGTAGAAGCCCTCCGGGCAGCAGATAGAAGGATGCCGGACACCAGATCAGCTCAAACAGTTCTTTACTTGCACCAGGTAGAAAAGGATACATGGTTCAGTCTGGTTGAACGGGGTTTGTAGCCACAGATCTTGGAGGACTTTCCAGAGTCTGGCAGTAGTGCCTTTAATATGACGTTCCTGGTCCTGTTCCTCTGTCTCTGTCTGTGCTTTCCTCTCTTGAACCAAGTCTTTAGTCCTTGGGGTCTGTTACCTAAAGTCTCTTACTCGTCGGTGTCGTGGATCCAGCTGTGGGACCGATGTTGGACTTCTTTAGGGTGCTGTGGCTCCCTTGTGTCGGGCCCTCAGCTTGCCGGTCTGCAGTTAGGGTACCTTTACACGCGGCTACATTTCTAGGGTGGCTACAGGTAACTTACTGGTTGCAGTGAAATTATGGAGAGATTATTCCATTTGTACACAGCAACAAGATAGAACCTTGTCTCCATGATTTCACTGCAACCAGTAAGTTACCTGTAGCCACCCTAGAAATGTAGCCGCGTATAAAGGTACCCTAGGACCTACTAAATATCTGGTCCCCTCTCCTAAAGTGGCCTACTGTATGGATGCAGGGTGCAGACTCTGTAGGGTCCTCCATATCCATGGCTACGGAGGCACTGCACCTTCTGTTTGGGGTGCAGTTCCTCCCTGTGGCGCCTTGCCATAGGGGCACCACACAAGCATCCTAGATGCAGAAATAATGCAACATGTTGCGTTCGGAGGGCGACGAAAATATGCGCATCCATACGCAACGCAGTCACCATGTGTCCCTATGTTAAACATAGGGATATGGTACACATGCGTTTGGCTGCGTTCGAATACGTGTGAAACTGGCCTAAGACTTGATTCAGAATTTTCTGCATTTGCTTTTGATTAGCTGCTACGTACCAAAAGTGTTTCACTTTTGGTATGTATTGCTGTTTTTTTGTAGAAAATTCTGCATCCATCATTGAGCCCTGTAGTTCACCGCTTACTTTGTGTACTGTTTGGCACTTGCGGATTTCAGCAGCGTCCTACATGCCCCCTACCCACATGATGTGTGGTTGTGGCCAAAACCCGTAAGTGCTGGGCAGTACACAAGGTATGACGTGTAAGGCTAGGGTCACATTTCAGATTCTTTTTACAAAACCTGATCTTGTTTTGAGCTCTCAAAAAGCTCAAAACCGGATCAGGAAACGCTCCTCATAGGAGCCTATGATAAAAACCGGATTGCTTCACAAGCAATTACGGTTTCCGTCTCCGGCTCTGCAGCCTGCGTGAAAAATCATGCAGGCTGCAGTTTTCGGAGCAGTTCTGTTATCTGCAATGCGGGAACCGGATTGCTCAGGATGTGTAATCCTGAGCAATGCAGTTCCCACATATACTTTGCTTATCCCGGCTACTGCCGGGATAAGCAAAGTGTTATGTGTTTGTTAAACTATTTATTTGATAAATAAATGTTTGTACAATGTCTCTAGGGGGTGCCCACTCCCCCTAGAGACCTTCCACCCACTCAGGTGGGCATATAATGCTATAATCACCTCTGTACAGCAGCTGCCTCCTGACAGCTGCTGTACAGTTTTATGAATGAAAGCGCCGGGCTCCTCTGAGAGTGGCGCGCATAATATAGCTATTGCTATAGTATGTGCACCCCTGTATGAGTTCCTGAAGCCTTAAACAGTAGATCTATGGGCAGCGCTGCCTGAGCAATCCGGTTCCCGGATTGCTGAATGTCAGAAGACAATTGCGTTCACCGCATCCGGATCTGGATGCGGTGAACGCGATTCTAGTTTTAAGTGTGAACCTAGCCTAAAATAATTGAGATGTTGCAGATTTTTATAGATCAACGATCTGTAAAATTCCACAGTTATTACACTGCGCAAAAAAGCGCAGACGTCGGCACAAGCAAAGTCACATTGACTCTGCTGGCTGCCTATATACTATGTGTGTTTGTGGCACCCTGCTTTCACAGGAAGCCACATACTTCTCTAAGGCACAGCTGGATTTCCACCGCAGGTACCTACTGCATGCAACATCTTCCACCCCGGCATAGTAGGGGGAGCTCCACTTGCTGACGTTAGGCAAGATCCCTTTTAAATACTGCTGCTGGGGGAGGAGTTAGTTAGTGTGCAGGCGCTAGGAGAGCTGTGAAGACGTCCTGGTGGTCGGTGCCGCGGTTAGGCCTGAACCAGTGACCCAGAGTGGCCCTTCTATGTCCCGCCAGCCTGAGTGGGGACAGAAGGCAAGTAGCAGTGAGCTGACAGGGAAGCGAGGAACCAGCAACAGTTCACCCTAAGACGCACCGGACATCGGGTATCCGCACCTATGGGATACTCCAGGACCACAGACAACCTCGTCACACCGTGGAGACTTCAGTCACCCTATCACTCTGAGGGTCAAAGAGAGGGAGCCAGACACAGCAGTGTTACGCTGCAGCAGTGATCAGAGAGGGTAACCCGGAGACTGCACCAGGAGGAGAGACAGACATCAGAGTCCGGAAGAGAGAGGAGGCAAGTCTGGCTGCATGCAGGCTGTGCTTCGATCACTACACAGGAATAGAGAAAGCCTTATATCCACTTTCTGTGGGGACCCACTGTGCAACCTGGTCACCTTTCAGTGCCCTGGACATCTTTAAATGCGTACCATCAGTAAAAGGTAAAAGAGACTTTTGCTGTGTGCGTGTGTCATTTCCCTCCATCCCAGTACCCCTCATAGACTGCTCCAACACTCCCCGTACCATCTACAGCTCCACTACAAGCTGCCCCTCTATACTACACTGCCCCGGAGGTCCAGCCCTACCTGTAGAGGACTTTGACAACTTGCCACATTACCATCTACCTCCGGCGAACTGTGGCGGCGCTGTTGACACCTCACCAGAAACTACAGGCGGCATCACGACAAATTGTATATAGCATCCCCTGTAAATATTCTCTTTTCAGAGAAGTCCCCCAGGACACGCGATCAGGCGTGGCCATGTGGTACCCCACTAAGAGTGCGTCACAAAAGGGTACTACACCCCTGATTGAAGGTGTCGTATTTTTTGTTTTAGCAATGAGTAGAATAAGTCTGAAGCTCCAGCACCACATGCAACACTTACTGTTAGAGGACCAATTAGACACCTGTTACTAGGGTAACTGGTCCTGGTGCGAGGAGAGGCTAGGTTATAAAGTAGTGGGAAAGCAGCAAAGAGTTAGTCAAGTCAATGAGAAGCTAGATCAAGCAGGAAGTGAGAACATCAGAGGAGCTTCAGAGGGACACTACTCATTGCAAGAACTACCCAGTCCACTACCTGGCAACAAGAACTGCATTACTTTGCATGCTGCAGGATACCGGAGTAAATACCCGTTCAGAGTGAGCAACTTGTCAGTGTCTTATTCCAAGAACTGCTATTGATCTGCCTTTCTACCCAGTGACTGTGCTGCCATACTCCACTATTTTATTCCTACTTCCAACACCCCGGGGATTCCGCTTCTCCTGAAGGGAGCCACTCCATCTTGCTGCCGCCCATCACCCTGGAAGATCCAGCAGCGTCAGTGCTATCACCGGAACCTACAGGTGGCGTCACAAACAAAAACTTTCTTTTTCTTTTATTTTTCCCCTTTTTCATTGACCACCAGGCTCACAGCCTCAGGCACCACCACCCGTAACCTACAGACTGCGCCTGAGATCAGAGTTCTGCCCTGGCCTGGGTGAGTCAACTTGGCGTCTACGAACAGGATTCAAACCGACCCGTATCTAAGGGGTACTGTGCACCTTACAGAACTTTGTCGGCCATCCTAAAGAACTCTTCCCGCCATTTCTACTGGGCCAAGATGGTGGGTCCGGCTATGTAAGAGACAATGTGCTGGCCCAGAGGCATGCCTCGGCCCCTCGTCGTGGGAGGGCAATGGCAGAGGCGCCAAAACACTTGCCCGTCCAGATTGCCAAAGAATAACCAAGGGGGCAGGCCAGAGATCTTAGCCTGCCCATGGACAATAAACCAAAAGGAAGAGGGTGTGGCCGGGTCTTTGCAGAAAGTTTTGCCACCAGGACCTGTGCCAGCTACGACGGGTACGGGTTTTGGAAGAGCGAGGATGGTGGCTATGCGGCTGATAGAGCTGATGCAGGAGGTGGAGGAAGACGCCCGAGCTGTCCTTAACGGTTCAGAGCTAGTCTCAGCCCACACCATCGACGGGGACCCGACCTTCTGGGTGACCGCGCTGCATGATCTAAGAGTCCAGCTTATAGAAAGTACTGAGTGGACTATCAGGCGCTGGAGCACCAGCATTGCTAATAAACTGCACCACGCGGCCGTGGAAAGACGAACTGACCGTCCGGACCTGGAACCGGTGGCAAGGGACGAACAACCCGAAACCCACCCGGTTACCGGTGAAGACCCGGTGCCACCCACGGTTGCAGAAGAAGAAGAGGTGGGCAGCCATGAAGCCCCGCAGACGGACAACTACGAGGCGAGCGGCCATAAAGCTGTGCAGGAGGAAAACCACGTGATCGCTGTGCCTGATGAATCAGCAGACCCAGAGCGGGAAGAGGAACAACCACCCACCAAGGAGCCAGACATTGTGTTTGAGGCTAGTGAGCAAGAAGAAGAGGAAGACTACCAGTTCCCTGATGAGGATGAGGAACCAGAGGAGTCGGGCTCCGAGGAGGAGGGCACAGTGCAGAACCCAGCCGGCCAATCACCATCAGAGGCCCGGGTAGCTTGGTGGGGCATCGCAACAGCATCCATAAACAGCGATAAGATAATTTTATAAGTAAATTGTATAACAAAGTTTTTACAAAGAAGAAAAAAAAAGTAAGATAATTTTATAAGTAAATTGTATAACAAAGTTTTTAGCCATTTTTAACCTTATGAATGTTATAGCTAGATATTTTATATGACTATTTTTTTTTTTTTTTTTACTTATTTAGAGCAGTGTTAATTGATGGACAATGCAGAGCAACTCTATGCTAATGATATGCACACACTTGAAAGCAATCAGCTAATGAGATAACCCTCATTCCCTTGAACTCAGACACTGCATGAGCTATATAAGGAGACACATGTAAGTGTTATGAAATTATATAACTGTACCTGAGGAAGACCCATTAAAAGGGTCGAAACGCGTTGTACTGCCCAGTGTGCTATACATTTTAAGAATAAAGGAAAATCTATTTAAACTCCGGGTCGCCTATAGAAGCGCTGACCGGTATACTTATTACTATAAACAGCGGTAGTGTGAGAACCACCGTGGAGAGTTACCGCCAAACCCAATACAGTAACAGTGCTTCCAACCTCAATGACTATGTGCAAACCTTCTATCGTATGGATGAGGCAGAAAGACAGTGACATTGAGCTGAGTGGTGGGCCCGTGAACAGGAGAACCTACAAATCAGAGCAGAAGCTCGTCGCCAACCACCAATCGCCCCGGAACACCGTAAACAAGGTACCGTGACTACTTTCAACTTGGACAACGGCTGGGGTTTTGCTAGTGAAGAAGGGATATATGAGGAAATCATTATTGCATGCCGAGATGTCGAATCTCATTTGCCAAAAGGACACCCAGATCGTGACTTGTACAGAAATTATGTAATATCTAATGAGAGACACGCAGGATCCTGAGGCTGGTACGCTCTGAGAGTGCGTAAGTGCGAATTGTAAATTTTAAGCCTAGTGATTACAGCTAATGTAAATAATGTAAAGTACAGTACATTGTCTTTTTCTCACCAGAGATTCCCATAGACTTTAATGAGGACATTTGATTTTCCCTTACTTTATTGTGTGCTGTGCTAATGTGTGCAGCGGCCCATTGGTAACCCGGACATTGGAAATGACAGTGATAGTAACCACTGAGTCCGCAAGAGTTAATCCGGTTCCGTTGAACTGGCAACTGTTTATTTTGTAACGTTTAAAGACATAGCTGTTACCACCCGGGGGTCTGCTGCGGCGTTCCAGCGTCCTCTTCTTCCTGCACCCTCAGCAGCCGGAGAAGGACTCCTCGCCTGGCACCCACATTCCAGCACCCTCTGCTTGAGCAGCGCTGCTCCTCTCAGTTCCAGGGCCGCTACTTGAGCTATGATGATACATCTCCAAAGCAGTATATGCTGGAGAGGCTGCAGGGATCATGCTCCTCCCCTCAGCCAATCACCAGGTCTCTGTGTTCTACCAATCAGGAGTACCCTGCTGATATATAAGCTTCCAGTTTCCTGTCAGTCCTTGCCAGGGCAACTTCTACCTTTTGAAGTGGCTAATCCTGGTCTGTCAGGTTGTTCCTTGTTTTTCTGGTTACCTGATTACTCTTGTTCCTTCCCGCAGATTCCTCCCGTACCGGCTCCTCGCTGACTCCAGTGGTCTCGGCCTGCTTCTGGACCTCTTCCCTGCTGAAGCTCTTCCTCCAGCCGTGCTCTGGATTCTCTGTGTTCCTGGTTCCCGTTTCTTATTACTACCCGGTTGCTGTTTTGTTTCCACGTCGCCTGGGGTCGGTTTAACACTCGTGTCCGCTTCACTGGCCCCTCCGAGGTTGGTTCCGGCGGGATCCCTGTATAGGGGTTAAGCGCTCCGGGGCCTCCTTCGCTGGGTTTCCAGTGTTGCGACCTTGTGGCCCTCTCCAGGGGCGTGTGGTCCTGTGTTGTTGTTGTTCTAATAAACCTGTTGACTTTACGTTACTGGTCCGCCTCTTTATCACCCGGAATCGGCATCCGCTTTACGCGGTCCAGTGGGTCCACGTGTGGGGTCCGTCAGTAGGACGTGACAGATTTTGCCCTGGCCATGGACCCCGCTGATACCAGGTTCGATGCCCAAAGAGAGCTGACCGCACTCCGCCAGAGCCACGACCGGGTTGTGGCGATTATCCAGTCTTTAGAGGCCCGCTTGGGGGCGCCCTCTACTGTTGATCCCACTCTCCTTTTTCAGGTGCTGAGTCTCCATCAGGAGTGGGACCTTCTGCGTGAGCTACAGACTCAGATGGCTTCCCAGGTGTCCTCTATGGATGATCGGCTTGCCAGCCTACCGAGCACAACAGGAAGCCCAGGTACCGTCCCATCTTGTCTTGTTCCTGGACCGGCTCCTCCTCCGTGTCCCTGGGGAGTCTCCGGCCTTGATCCGGTGGGTGTCTTGCCTGCCGGTGTCCCTGATGACGTCCTGCCTGCCGGTGTCCCTGATGACGTCCTGCCTGTCGGTGCCCCTGATGACGTCCTGCCTGTCGGTGCCCCTGATGACGTCCTGCCTGTCGGTGCCCCTGATGACGTCCTGCCTGTCGGTGCCCCTGATGGCGTCCTGCCGCCTGTCGGTGCCCCTGATGGCGTCCTGCCGCCTGCCGGTGTCCCTGATGGCGTCCTGCCGGTGTCCCTGATGGCGTCCCGCCGCCTGCCGGTGTCCCTGATGGCGTCCCGCCGCCTGCCGGTGTCCCTGATGGCGTCCCGCCGCCTGCCGGTGTCCCTGATGGCGTCCCGCCGCCTGCCGGTGTCCCTGATGGCGTCCTGCCGCCTGTCGGTGTCCCTACCGACGTCCTGTTCCTCCTGGGCTCGTCACATGACACCCATGCCACTGCCCTCGGGCCCCCTCTGCCCCGGCCGGTGCCCCAGGACCGAGGAGGCGGAGGTCCATGCCCCGCGCCTTCTGCGCAGGTTCCTGGCCGGTTTCCGTCTGGGGAGGGGGGCGTAGAGGGGGGGGTACTGTTACCCCTCGTGGGTCTGCTGCCCGTGCCCGCAGCCTGCTGCCCTTATACCCTCTGCTTGAGCAACATTGCTCCTCTCACTTCTGGTACCACTGCTTATACACATGAAACTGTCTCCTACTCAGTTTCTGCTGGAGAGACTGCAGGGATCTGGCTCCTCCCTCCAGCCAATCACCAAGTCTCTGTGTCCTGCCAATCAGGACTGCCCTGTTCTGATTTAAACCTCCTGTTTTCAATCAGTCGGGGCCAGGGCAACTTCAACCTTCACCTTCCCCTGGGTGAAGTTGCCACTTCTGGTCTGTCAGGTCGCTCTCCGTTTGGTCTGTTACCTGATCGCTCTGTGTTACCTCCCCCAGATCTCGTTCCTGCCGGTTCCTGGCTGATCACCGTGTTCCTGGATGGTCTCCTGATTCCCTCCAAGCTGATCGCTGGTTCTCGCCCGGCTCCGGATCCCCCTGTGTTCCTGGATCCCCCTGTGTTCCTGGATCCCCCTGTGTTCCTGGATCCCCCTGTGTTCCTGGATCCCCCTGTGTTCCTGGATCCCCCCGTGTTCCTGGATCCCCCCGTGTTCCTGGATCCCCCCGTGTTCCTGGATCCCCCCGTGTTCCTGGATCCCCCCGTGTTCCTGGATCCCCCCGTGTTCCTGGATCCCCCCGTGTTCCTGGATCCCCCCCGTGTTCCTGGATCTCTCCGTGTTCCTGGATCTCTCCTGTGTTCCTGGTTCCTGGTGCTCTGTATTCACGGTTCTCGTTTCGTATTGTATTCCCGGGTGCTGTTTCATTACCACGTCGCCTGGGGTCGGTTGAACACTTGTGTCCGTAGCATTGGCCCCTTCGAGGCTGATCCCGGCGGTATCCCTGTATAGGGGTCAAGCGCTCCGGGGTCTCCCTCGCTGGGCTCCCGGTGTTGCGACCTTGTGGCCCTCTCCAGGGGCGTGTGGTTCTGTGTTTTAGTTCTGTTTAATAAACCCGTTGACTCTACGGTACGTGTCTGCCTCTCTATCACCGGTATCAGCATCCGCTTTACGCGGTCCAGTGGGTCCACGTGTGAGTCCGTCAGTAGGACGTGACAATAGCGCCTCCCGGACGGGAAGAACACAAGAATATTGTCATTAATAAAAGTGTTTATTGTTTATATGTACATATATAAAAGTTTTACTCTGTAGCGGGTTGGGTAGACTGGACACTTGGGGACAAGTGTAATTTCCCAAGGGGGAGTGTGGCGCCCCACTAAGGGTGCGTCTCAAAAGGGTACTACACCCCTGATTGAAGGTGTCGTATTCTTTGTTTTAACAGTGAGTAGAATAAGTCTGAAGCTCCAGCACCACATGCAACACTTAAGGTGCTGTCACACAGCACGATCTGGCCAGCGATGTCGGAAGCGATGCGCGGATGCCCGCTCGCTTCCGACATCGCTGGCCAGCTGTCACACAGCATCGCTGAGGCCGGCGACACCGCAGCGATGCGGGCGGTGACATCGCTCGCTGGGCTGGGCTCAGCCCAGCGAGCGATCCGCAGCAATGCTGCGGTATAGGCTGGATCGCCACCGATATCGCTCTGGCGATGTCACACGGCGCGATCCAGCCTTATCGCAGGTCGCCGGTTGACAGGTTTACGGTTCTTCCCGTAAACCTGTCAACCTGCGACCAGTGATAAAACGCGGTCGCGCCGCTCATTTACACAGCGCGACGTCGCTAGCGACATCGCTGATACGTCACTTTTTCGGCGATGTCGCTAGCGACGTCGCCAGGTGTGACACCACCTTTAGTGTTAGAGGACCAATTAGACACCCGTTACTAGGGTAACCGGTCCTGGTGGGAGGAGAGGCTAGGTTATAAAGCAGTGGGAAAGCAGCAAGGAGTTAGTCAAGTCAGTGAGAAGCTAGATCAAGCAGGAAGTGAGAGCAGAGAAGTCAGAAGGGAGCTGCACAGAGCTGCGCAGCAGAGGTACCAGAGTGGGAGAAGTAATAGCAAAGCAAAGAGACAGCTAACTGGGAGGGCACCTCAACCTGGTGACCCAGAAGAGAAAGTGGCCAAGAGTAGAACGGGTAACTGAATATCCTTGCCCAGTCCAAACCCAGAGTACCAGCTCCGAGATGGTCCAGTCGGCTACAACCCTGAACCACAAACCCGGAATGGTCGATGTATCTATAGGAGCACGATCTATCAGCCAACAACCATCGCAGTGTATACCAGGAGCTACCACCATTGAGGGCCAGGGTCTGCGGAGAGAGACGTCTGCAGCGGTAACCCAACCGAGGGTCTTCAGCGCTCCCATACGGGTATAGCAGGGCAGCAGAGCAAGGGACAGAACGTGATAGCGAGGGAACATCAGAGGAGCTTCAGAGGGACACTACTCATTGCAAGAATTACCTGGTCCACTACCTGGCAACAAGAACTGCATTACTTTGTATGCTGCAGAATACCGGAGTAAATACCCGTTCAGAGTGAGCAACGTGTCAGTGTCTTCTTCCAAGAACTGTTATTGATCTGCCTTGCTACCCAGTGACTGCGCGCTGCCATACTCCACTATTTTATTCCTACTTAAAACACCCCGGGGATTCCCCTTCTCCTGTAGGGTCCACTCTATCTGGCTGCCGCCCATCACTCCGGAGGATCCAGCAGCGCCGGTGCTATCACCGGAACCTACAGGTGGCGTCACGAACAAAATCTTTATTTTTCTTTTATTTTTCCCCTTTTTCATTGACCACTCGTGAGCTACAGACTGTGCCCGAGACCTGAGTCCCCTGGCCTGGGGGAGTCAGCCACCACTCCCCGTGACACAGTTAACTCCTTGAAGCCTGATACCCGAGTACCCCAAAGCCTGGGGCTCGACACGTTTGCTGTGCATTTTTACAAATACGCTGTGAAAATGTGCAGCAAATGCACTAGTGTGGGCACAGTGTCTAAGATGGCAATGAAAGGGCTAACAGGTACTGTGGTAATAAAAGCTGATAAGGAGCTGTTCAGTCAGAGCAGCCCATCACGACAGTACAAGCCCTTCACCCCCCCATCCCCATGTCATCTCTATATATCAATTCACAAGACAATGTTACTCACAGACAGGAGTGGGGGAGGGGGGGTCTGTGTCCCTGTAGAGAGAGCTGCCTGCTCGTCATGTCTCCATCTGCTCTTGCTGGGCTGGCTGCAGCCACCATCATTCTCAGCGTCATCACTGAGGCTTCCGAGGAGTGGGAACAAGAAGGAGACGTTACATGGGAAGGGGAGGTGAGTCACACACAGACACACACAGGGCACGGAGGGGATCCCTGACAGCGGAAGTGAGGCAGTCGACAGGGTATGGGGTACTCGGATACCGGGGCTGATGGCGGCTTTGATGGGGGATCATGGCTGGTCGATCCCCGATCCCGTGCCCTGGACCCTCAATGGCGTGGAACGGTGGGAGGATAAGGGAATTGTTAACGTGACTCCACCTATAGTACCTGGTAACGGGTATACCAGCGCTGCAGCCGGCCACTGAGGTGATGGTGGGTGCAGCAGAGTGTGGTACAGCTCCCCACAGGTGGAGCTTTACCTCAGGGTAGCGGGAATGGATGAAGGGAGTAGTAGTTAAGTCTTTGCTGACAAAGCGGTGAGTTGCGGCTGTTAGACAGGCACACAGACACACAGGGATTGTTGTTTCGGTACCTTTTACTGATGACAGGGTAACAGGTACAGTCCAGAGTATTAACCAGGTCCCGGGTGCAACTTGGGACTTCCATCTTAGAAAGTTATGAGGCCTCCTCTGTCTTTGTGCTCTGTGGTGTGGGGTAAGTCCTGCCTGAGCCTGAACCCACTGCTTCTTCCCCTCTCTGGGCTTTGCTCTAAACTGACAATGAGGTCCTTCTGCGGGGTCCCTATTCTTCCTATGGCCCCTGGTCCTGTGCTTGGTCAGTTTTATCATCTCTTACTTGCTCTCCTCAGGGCTGAACTCCTCCTGAGTCTTCCGGGCTTTTGCTGTAGCACTAAATGCTGGCGGCATCGGACTCCGGTGTCTCGGTGTACTAAAGAGCTGTAGTAACCGGTTCCCTTTTCTTTGTTCCCTTCTTTCTCCACTTGCCTCCAACCCTTTCCCTAGGGTGCTCACAGCGGTCAGTGGTCCCTGGTCCTGGGCCTAGATTCTTCCCAGCGACCAGCTCCTCACTCCAGCTCTCTCCTCACACACTAACTGGAACTAACCCTTGGGACTGACTAACTCCTCCCCTCAGACCTGGATGTTTTAAAGGGGAACTGACTTAAAGCAGACAGTAGGGCTCCCCCTTCAGGTCTGGGGTGAAATGTGTGGTGTGCTGTACAAACCAAGGTGTAATTCCCTCTTTGCACTGGTGGATCCTGTAGCACTCCCCTGCACGGGTGCCACACAAGCAGCAGCACAGGGACCATACAAGTTCCGGGAGCTGAGTTTCCGCCACTAGAAGCGGAAAAGAAGCACCAGCCTGGGAGACATCTGCCACCCTGTCCCCTGGCACAGAACGCCACTCTTATCACAGTAGTAGTGCTAGCTCAGGGGGATGGGACCTAATCGACCCGCTATGTTCAGCATGGGGTATGGAGGGGTGGGGCGATGTGGGCGGGAACAACGGGACCTGGGGTGTTATGAACCGATGACTCAGGAGTAACATGCAGATTCCGTAGAAGTCATTGGTAACTGTACTCACCGCAATCCCTGACTACACACCGCAACTAGAAGTAGCCGTGGGATGTAACTAAACAGACCTAGACACCACTGCACAGCCGGAGAACTAACTGCTCCTAAAGATGGATGTAGGAAAAGATATCTTGCCTCAGAGCAGAACCCCAAAATAATAGCAAGCCCCCCACAGATATTAACTGGGAAACAAGAGATGGATAAACAAACACAGGCAGAGTATAAGGTTTAGCAAAAGAGGCCACACTAGCTATATAGGAAAGACAGGATAGAATACTATTGCAGTCAGTATAAAACACTATCAAAAACCACCAACAGCAGATATTACAAAAATTACCCTGAGTCACTAAGACTCGGAGAAGTCTATATCAGCAGACTTCTATGAATCAAATCCCAGCAGAACTGGAAATAACAGATAATAGTGAATGGTAAAATTCCTAGGAAGAAAGTTTCCTATCTGAGAGCAGATAAACAAATATACAAACTAGATAGCAAACCCACAGCTCAGAATAAGACAAAACATAAGCAGAACCTTAAGCACACAAAGGTGTGTGCCACAAAATATCCATTCACTTATCTTGCAAAGATCTCCACAGAGCAGAAGAAACCAGAGAGATGAGAACTCCTCCAGAAACAAAAGACAACTGGCAAGGAATAATCCACTTCCAACCATTATATGTTCCAAGAACCAGATTGCCAATCCCCATCACCTGTGAAGCCCACACAGTCAGCTGCATCACCAGCAACAACCACCGGAGGGAGCTCCAATGAATTCACAACATTACCCCCATCCTTGAGGAGTGGTCACTGAACCCTCAACAGAGGCCCCAGGCCTATCTGGATGAGCCAGATGAAAAGCACGAACCAAGTCAGGGGCATGAACACCCGAGGCAGAAATCCAAGAATTATCCTCCTAGCAATAACCCCGCCATTTAACAAGGCACTGGAGCCTCCATCTCAAAAGACGAGAATCCAAAATCTTCTCAACCTCATACTCCAACTCACCATCAATCAGGACCGGGGCCTGAGGGGCCACAGCAGGAACCATGGGCTCAACAAATCTCCTCAACAAGGACTTATGAAAAACATCATGAATCGCAAAAGAGTGCGGAGGTGCCAACTAGAAGGAGACAGGATTAACAACTTCAGACATCCTGTACGGACCAATGAACCAAGGTTTAAATTTAGGAGAAGAAACCCTTAAAGGAACATGGCGGGAGGACAACCAAACCAAATCACCAACACGAAGCCGAGAACCAACACACCGATAACGGTTAAAAAAACGTTGAGCAGCTTCCTGAGAAAGATGTAATTTGTGAACCACACAATCCCAAATCTGCTGCAACTGCTCAACCACAGAATCCACACCCGGACAGGCAGAAGGCGCAACCTGCTCCGAAGAAAAACAAGGATGAAAACCAAAATTACAAAAGAAGGACAAAACTAACGTAGCCGAACTCGCCCGATTATTAAGCGCTAGGGATGAGCAAGTACCGCACTATTCGGACTTGCTATACTCGCAACGAGTAGGTCCCAATAATCGGTACTCATTGCGAGTATAGCGACTCCGATTACTTTCGCAGTGTATCTATAGATACACTACAAAAGTACCTTAAAAGTGAATAAAAGTTGTTAAAAATAATAACATTACATATTCACCTGTCCGACGCCTGCATCGGGTACCGTCCCAGAAGACCTGCGATCACCGGACAAGGACCTGTGACTTCCAGCCAATCAGATGGCCGGTAGCGATCTGGCCAACAAGATGGTGACACGTCACAACCACGTGATCGCTTGCGGCCACCTGATTGGCCAGATTGCAAGGTCCTAGGTGTACTGCCAGGACCTTGCAATCTGGCCATTCAGGTGGCCGATAGCGATCACGTGGTTGTGACGTGTCGCATCTGATTGGCCAGATTGCTACCAGCCATCTGATTGGCTGGAAATCACAGGTCCTTGTCCGGTAATCGCAGGTCTTCTGGGATGGTCCCGGTGCAGGCGTCGTACAGGTGAGCATGTAATTTTATTATTTTAACAACTTTTATTCACTTTTAGGGTACTTTCGCAGTGTATCTATAGATACACTGCGAAAGTAATCGGACTACTCGCTACTCCTGAGTACTCATAAGATACTCGGACAGTAGCGAGTACCCGAATACCGCTACTATTCGGCGAGTTTCGAATAGTAGCGAGTATACTCGCTCATCCTTATTAAGCTCAAACTCAGCCAAAGGCAAAAAGGCAACTCAATCATCATGATCCGCAGACACAAAACATCGCAAATAAGTCTCCAAAGTCTGATTAGTTCTCTATGTCTGACCATAAAGGCCCTGTCTCACATAACGACTGCTCCAGCGATCCCTACAGCGATAACGACCTGCCAGGATCACTGGAGCGTCGTTACCTGATCGCTGGTGAGCTGTCAAACAGGCAGATCTCCCCAGCGATCAGGGGCATGGGAGCCACCTCCCACATCGCTGAAGGCGACGTTAGCGTCCTCCCTGCTTAGCACTGCGTGTAAGCAGGGAGGATGCTGGTAATTATGATAAACTGCAGGTATTCAGGCAGCGTGCGCTGCCTGGATACCCACAGTTTATCATAGTTACCGGTGGCAGGGGGCGGCACCCAGAGCAGCCGAGCTGTACACTGAGAACAGGTACCGCTGCAGCTGCAATCCCCAGCCTGCTCCCCCCTGCTCCTCAGTTCAGCGCGGGTGCCTCTGAAAGCACCCCCCCAGCTCTGCACTCAGGCGGCAGGGAGGGTTAGTTCACCCCTGCTGGTAATCATGGTAAACACTGGGTATCTAGGCAGTGCCGCTGCCTAGATACCCAGTGTTTACCATGGTTACCAGCCCTGTGAGGTCACTGATCGCTGGTTTCTCGCTGTCACACACAGCGATGCGTGCTGACCAGCAGGAAACCAACGATTAAAAAATTACCCGCAGAAAGACATAGCTGAACTAGAGCGGGTCCAGAGAAGAGCGACAAAAGTTATTAGAGGACTAAGGGGTCTGCAATACCAAGACAGGTTATTAAACTTGGGGTTATTTAGCTTGGAAAAACGAAGGCTTAGGGGTGATCTTATATTAATGTATAAATATATGAGGGGACAGTACAGAGACCTTTCTAATGATCTCTTTACTCTTAGGCCTGAGACTGGGACAAGGGGGCATCCTCTACGTGTGGAGGGAAGAAGGTTTAATCATAATCACAGACGCGGATTCTTTACTGTAAGAGCAGTGAGACTATGGAACTCTCTGCCACATGATGTTGTAATGAGTGACTCACTACTAACATTTAAGAAGGGCCTGGATGCCTTTCTTGAAAACTATAATATTACCAGTTATATATACTAGATTCTTTGATAGGGCGTTGATCCAGGGAATTAGTCTGATTGCCGTATGTGGAGTCAGGAAGGAATTTTTTCCCCCAATGTGGAGATTAGTGTTGCCACATGGGTTTTTTTTTGCCTTCCTCTGGATCAACATGTTAGGCTATGGGTTGAACTAGATGGACTTAAAGTCTTCCTTCAACCTTAAAAACTATGTTACTATGTTACTATGTTACTTTGCAGCAATCAGCGACCTCACAGCAGGGGCCTGATCACTGCAAAGTGTCACACAGAATGACATTGCTGGAGAGATCGTTGTAACGTCACAGTTACAATGATCTCTCTACCGATATCATTCTGGGAGACAGGGCCTTTAGACTGCGGATGAAACGCAGAAGAGAAAGACAAAGCCACGCCCAGCTCAGCACAGAAAGACTATCAAACCAAGAAACAAACTGGGCACCCCTGTCAGACACAATATTTTCCGGAATGCCATGCAAATGAACAACATGCTGAAAAACAACGGAACCAAGTCCGAAGAAGAAGGAAATTTAGCCAAAGGAACTAAATGAACCATCTTAGAAAACCGGTCACAAATAACCCAGATAACCGTCATCCCCTGGGAAACAGGAAGGTCCGAAACAAAATCCATAGAAATATGCGTCCACAACCGCTCAGGTCAGGGGCTGGCTGGCAGATTTCAGCCTGGGTGGCAAGCACAGTGCAGAGGCCCATAATGACGGGCCGCCAGCCCCTCTGCCGCCTGAGGCCAAGTGAGGAGCGGGGGGTGCTACCGCGGGTGAGGAGCAGGAGCGGGGAGGGGGCATTAGGGATCGGGGAGCGAAGCACAAAGCAGGAAAGCCGGTGGAGAAGTCCTCTTCTTACCACAGGTTTCCCCGCCTGTGTCTTTCGCTCCACAATCCCGATGCTGCACTCCCTCCTCCCTGTAGTTGCTCCCCAGGCCCAGTACTAACATTAAAGCAAAGACCGCAGCCTTATCATTTATAATGTGACGCATGGTGCCTGCAGATGCTTGCAGATCGCCGTGTGCTCCCATTGCCCGTCATGAGTGATCTGTGCACATGCGTAGGCATGCGCACAGATCACACACTGTCGTCCGCACTGGGAACGCGACAGGTCGGGTTTTCGGTGCGGACGGGAGAGTGTGATCTGTGCGCATGCCTACGCATGTGCACAGATCACTCATGACGGGCAATGGGAGCGCACGGCTGTCTGCAAACATCTGCAGACAGACACCGTGCGTCCCATTATAAAAGATAGGGCTGCCGGCTCCTTGCAGATGTCCTCCGCAGAACGGTGTGGAGGCATCTGCAAATGTGAACCCAGCCTTACATTTAGGCTGCCTTCACACTGGCGTTCCCCTCCGCAGCGTTCTGTCTGTCTGCGCTCCGCTCTGAGGAACGGGTGGGTGGGTTCACACAAGGTTCACTAAGTGCGTGCTGATGTAGCACGCACACTACACACCGCTCTGAACCCTGCCTCCCTCCCTGTCTTTGCTGGGCTGCCTGGCTGCGTGGTGCAGTGGCCATCCAATCCCGGCGTCCTGCAGGCCAGCCGGGTGCCATGACAACGCACCCGCTGCTGCCCGGAAGCCTGGACCGGTCCCGCGGTGGCGCTGCCTGCAGAGAGCTGAGAGCTCTGCTCAGAGGTGAGTGCGGCTGCGGCCGCGCCGACAGACGTCACGGCCGCCTGCCCCGCTAGCACTGACTCAGTCAGTGAGTCAGTCATGGGTGTACCCAGGATCAAAACTAGGGGGATGGCAAGCCATGGTCGTTCAGGTTGCGCCCGCTTCTTGTACCATCACTGCGCAGCAGCACACGGGCCGCTAAGGGTCCCGTGTGTTTCACTGAGCCTCCTGCTATTCACTGCCGCCCCCCTGCGCTTCCTCTTACCACAGGGGTGATGCCATGCATTGCACAGTGGAACGCATAAAAAGCAGGAAGCACTACCTTCTCCTAGTGTGGACTAGGTGTCACTTCCTGCTTTTATGCGTTCCACTGTGGGGGCAGGGGCTGTATATGACATGGGCGGGCTGCCGTCAGGGGCCGGGCGAGATTAATATATTTAATATATTAATATATTTGCTCCGAACGTTGCACCCGGTCTTATTTTCAGGGGGTAGGCATACACACACAGGGGCATACACTCGCAGGGGCATACACTCGCAGTACGGTGGCTCAGTGGTTAGCACAGTATATGGTGGCTCAGTGGTTAGCATAGTATATGGTGGCTCAGTGGTTAGCACAGTATGGTGGCTCAGTGGTTAGCACTGTATATGGTGGCTCAGTGGTTAGCACTGTATATGGTGGCTCAGTAGTTAGCACTGTATATGGTGGCTCAGTGGTTAGCACTGTATATGGTGTCTCAGTGGTTAGCACTGTATATGGTGGCTCAGTGGTTAGCACTGTATATGGTGGCTCAGTGGTTAGCACTGTATATTGTGGCTCAGTGGTTAGCACTGTATACGGTGGCTCAGTGGTTAGCACTGTATATGGTGGCTCAGTGGTTAGCACTGTATATGGTGGCTCAGTGGTTAGCACTGTATATGGTGGCTCAGTGGTTAGCACTGTATATGGTGGCTCAGTGGTTAGCAGCACAGTATATGGTGGGCAGGCGGTTAGACCAGGATGAAGGCTGGGGGGTGAGCGCAGGAGGACAGAGGCTGGAGGGGTGAGCGCAGGATGACGAAGGCTGTTGGGGTGAGGGCAGGAGGACAGAGGCTGGAGGGGTCAGCGCAGGAGGACAGAGGCTGGAGGGGTGAGCACAGGAGGACAGAGGCTGGAGGGGTGAGCGCAGGAGGACAGAGGCTGGAGGGGTGAGGGCAGGAGGACAGAGGCTGGAGGGGTGAGGGCAGGAGGACGGAGGCTGGAGGGGTGAGGGCAGGAGGACGGAGGCTGGAGGGGTGAGAGCAGGAGGACGGAGGCTGGAGGGGTGAGGGCAGGAGGACGGAGGCTGGAGGGGTGAGGGCAGGAGGACGGAGGCTGGAGGGGTGAGAGCAGGAGGACGGAGGCTGGAGGGGTGAGGGCAGGAGGACGGAGGCTGGGGGGTGAGGGCAGGAGGACGGAGGCTGGAGGGGTGAGGGCAGGAAGACAGAGGCTGGAGGCCCCCATCACAAGCACAGTGCAGCCAACTTTATCTTTATTTACATTACATTTATTTTACACTCACTGTGATCCTCCGGCTGCTCTGTCTCTGCCTCCAGCCCCCCACAGTCCACAGGGCAGCTGCACAGGCTCTTCTGCTCCCGGGGCCGGCACTGCAGCTTGCACTGTGTAGCATTGCACACACACACACACATTGCGCACACACACATTGCACACACACACATTGCACACACCCACATTGCACCATTGCACACATTGCACCATTGCACACATTGCACCATTGCACACACACATTGCACACACACACATTGCACCATTGCACACACACATTGCACACACACACATTGCACATACACACATTGCACCATTGCACACACACACATTGTACATACACACATTGCACCATTGCACATACACATATTGCACCATTGCACACACACACACATTGCACACACACATTGCACACACAGACATTGCACATACACACATTGCACCATTGCACACACACACATTGCACATACACACATTGCACACACACATTGCACATACACACATTGCACACACACACATTGCACCATTGCACACACACATTGCACATACACATATTGCACCATTGCACACACACACACACACACACATTGCACACACAGACATTGCACATACACACATTGTACCATTGCACATACACACATTGCACACACACACATTGCACATACACACATTGCACACACTGTCACTCTGCACAGCACACTGCACCTTCTTTCCTTGGGGCCATTGTCTTCTTGTCGACTCTTCACTCACTCTCTGTCTTCACTTGTAGCTCGCCTTGAGAGCTCTTTGCTCCAGCCTTCCCCCTCACCACCAGGCCAGGCCAGCAGTGTGCCCACTCCCCAGATAGACCCCACTCCAACATGGGACTCGGCACTCTCAGTGCAGTGGTGATGTCACACAACACACATCACTGTTCTGAGTCCCCCTGCAGGCCTGCCAGACAGTATCTGCCGAGCTGATCTGCAGTCGGCAGATACTGTCTGAGGCTGCTGATGCTGAGGGCACCCGGCGATGTGATCACTGATCCACCCGGCGCCCTGCCTGCTGGGGGCTGCTGCAGCTGCCGGCCTGCCGCCCCATGTCACACACGGGCGGCGCTGTGCCGCTGCCGCTGACACTGTCATGCAGCCACATAGTCACACTCTCACAGTAGGTGCCAGTTCCGGTGCGCAACTGCGGGGGGAAAAGCAGCCTCTTGGGGGGGGGGCACCTGCCCCACGCTGGGTAAGCCCATGGAGTCAGTGACTCGCTCCCGCCGCGCCCGGCGTCCCGCCGGTTGCCAGGACGGACGACACAGGCTTTGCTGCGATTTGAAGCCCGGAGCGGTCCCACTGCGGCCGCACCGCGCTGACAGCCGGCCGCTCTCAGATCATTTCACTGTTCAGGGCGGCTGCCAGCAGTACCGGGCGGCCCTGAACTGCCACTAAACTGGCGGCCTGGAGGGCAGTTGCCCCCCAGAAACCCGGGCCAGTCCGCCCCTGGCTCAGGTGCAGGTAAGGGTAAAAGTAACCCACTAGGACGGGAACGACAAGGCTTGGCCCGTGCACCCATAGGCCTGCACAAAAGAATGCACATCCCGGGACAAAGAGGGCCACCAAAAAGATCGACTGACCAAATCTAGGGTACCAAAGATGCCTGGATGACCAGCCAACACAGAACAATGAACCTCCGAAATCACTCTAGTAGTCCACGGGGCAAGAACAAACAATTTCCCCCCAGGGCAGCACAGGCTTATCCGTCTGAAATTCCTGGGGGAAACAGCGGAAAGAACAATCCCCTCCTTCAGAATGCCGACCGGCTCCAAAGGTTCAAGAGAATCAGGCAAAAGACTGCGAGAGAGAGCATCGGCCTTAGCATTCTTAGAACCAGGAAGATAGGATACCACAAAATCCAAACGAGGAAAAACAAGGACCACCGAGCCTTCCTAGGAGTCAGCCTCTTGGCAGACTCGAGATAAACCAGATTCTTGTGATCAGTCAAGACAACCACACGATGTTGAGCCCCCTCCAGCCAATGACGCCACTCCTCAAATGCCAACTTCATGGCCAGCAACTCCTGATTGCCGACATCATAATTGTGTTCCGTCGCCGAAAATTTATGGGAAAAGAAGGCACAAGGGTGCATCTCAGAACCAACAGGATCCCTCTGAGACAAGACGGCCCCTGCACCAATCTCAAAAGCATCAATTTCCATCTGAAACAGAAGGGAAACATCCAGTTGGCGCAACACAGAAGCAGAAGTAAACCGTCTTTTAAGCTCCTGGAAGGCAAAAACAGCCGCAGGAGACCAATGCTCCACATCAGCACCCTTCTTAGTCAAATCGGTCAACAGCTTCACCATGCTGGAAAAATTGGCAATGAACCGACAATAAAAATTAGCAAAGCCCAAAAATTTCTGAAGACCCTTCACGGACGTGGGCTGAACCCAATCATGAATAGCCTGAACCTTAACAGGATGCATCTCCATACATAATCACCAGTTTTGCGCTTCCGGCCACTGTGCCGCTATAGAGCAATGGCGCGTGCGCAAAACTGGTGATTATCGCTACCTCCGGAAGCGCCTCCATATTAGCACACCTATGGCGCAGGCTGCCGCCGGCTGCCTGCAGGCTCCCATGCCCGCACACCCCCGCACGGTGCTGCCTCCTCCGCTCACATGCCGGTGGTGGCGCACTCTCTTTGGAGCCTCCAGGCCCGCCGCCCGCCGCAGCCAGGGGGAGCGCCATTACAGAAGGGGCCGCCGCCAGCATCTGCGGCCCCCTTCATCACAGACGCTGGCCACCGCACTCTCTTTGCAGCCTGCAGGCCCGCCGACCCTGCAGTCTGCTACCACCACCCCGCCTCCTCAACTAAGGTTACAGGGCCAGCGGGGCTAACATCTGCAACCACACTGCCCCTCATTACCCCCCAATCACCCACACGGCCCCTGCTCACCCACACTCACCCTCCATAGCCCTTCCAACTCACACACACTGCCCCTGCTCACTCCTCTTCCCCCCAGTCTGTACCTGCTTACCCCTCCACCTCACCCACACTGCTCCTGCTTACCCCCCGACTCACCCACACACCCTGCTTCCCCCTCTCACCCCCCCCAACTGCCCCCAATCACCCACACTGCCCCTGCTCAACCCCCCACTCTCCCACACTGCCCCTGCTCATGCCCCCACTCACCCCACACTGCCGCTGTTTATCCCTTTCACCTCCCCACACTGCCCCTGCTCACCCCTCTTACCCCCCCCACATGCCCTCACTCCCACACTGCCCCTGCTGATACCCCACAGGGTGAAGTGACAGCTGCTGCCCCAATGCCAAACAGCCCGCCCCCCATCTTGATGTCACCCCACTCCCGATGCAATTGCATCGGGCCTTTTTACTAGTCTCAATATAAGAAGGAGACAAAATGAAGCCCAAAAAAGAAACCTTCTGGACACCAAAGCAACACTTAGACTCTTAGCATACAAAGCATTGTCACGCAGAATCCGAAAGACTGACCTGACCTGTTCCACATGAGAATCCCAATCGTCAGAAAAAAATCAGGATATCATCCAAATATACAATCAAGAACTTGTCAATCAACTCCCGAAATACATCATGCATGAAGGACTGAAAAACGGAAAAAGCATTAGCCAACCCAAAAGGCATCACGAGGTATTCAAAATGGCCTTCAGGCGTATTAAACGCTGTTTTCCATTCACATCCCTGCTTGATATGAACCATATTGTAGGCCCCCCTAAGGTCAATCTTAGCAAACCAACATGCCCCCTTAACCCTAGAAAACAAGTCAGAAATCAAAGACAGAGGGTACTGAAACTTGACTGTGATCTTATTCAAGAGGTGATAATCAATACAGGGTCTCAGGGAGCCATCTTTTTTGGCAACAAAAAAGAACCCCACCCCCAACGGCGATGAGGAAGGGCGAATATGGCCCTTCTAAAGAATCCTTAATATAACTCCAAGTCCAAAATAGGAAAAAAGAGAAGCGGCACTCACCCTTTAGGTGCCAAATCATTTATTTTGTCTTGTATTGTGTGCCTTATTGAAACGTGCAACGCCCGCTGCCAGGAGGAACTTCCAGGTTGCTTCACACTTGTACCCAGATAACCTGTTGGTGCCCGGTTTTCTACATAATTGGAGACTTAATATAACTCGAATGGCAGCATTCTTCAGGCACAGAAAAGTGGAAAGTCGACCATTAGGAACCTTACAGCCTGGCACCAAATCAATAGCACAATCACACGCCCAATGTGGCGGAAGAAAACTGGACTTGGGTTCAGTAAAAACATCCTGAAAATCAGACAGTAACTACGGAATCTCCTGGGGTGGAGATGATATAGACATCAAGAAAATGACATCATGTTCCCCCTTACAACCCCAGCTAGTTACAGACATAGATTTCCAATCCAAAACAGGATTATGGGCCTGCAACCACGGAAAACCCAGCACCACCACATCATGCAGGTTATGCAAAATCAGAAATCGACAATCCTTCTGATGAGCTGGTGCCATGTGCATTGTCAGCTGTGTCCAAAACTGAGATTGGTTCTGCGCAAGAGGTGTAGCGTCGATGCCCCTTATAGGAATAGGGTCCCGCAACAGCTGCATAGGGAAGCCATAACGACTAGCAAACTCAAAATTCATCAAATTTAATGCAGCACCTGAATCCACAAATGCCATAACAGAAAATGACGACAAGGAACAAATCAGAGACACAGATAATAAGAACTTAGGTTGTATAGTACTGACGGTAAAGGAACCAGCAATCCTCTGTGCCCGCTTGGGACACAACTTATTACACCTAAGTTCTTGTCAGTCAGTGCTAGATAGAATCCTATCACACTGCATCGGCTCAGGAATCTGCTCTGAGGATGACAATCCCGAGCGAGCCGCTCGGCGCTCCCGCAGATACCAATCAATCGGAAAGGCCAGAGACATAGAATCGTTCAAACCTGCAGGCGTAGGAAACCCCACCATAACATCCTTAACAGCGTCAGAAAGACCCTTTCTGAAAACGCCGCCAAAGCATCATCATTCCATTTAGTCAGCACAGACCATTTCCTGAATTTCTGGCAATACAATTCTGCCGCCTCTGACCCTGAGACAGCGCCAACAGGGTCTTCTGAGCTTGATCCACAGAGTCGGGTTCATCATAAAGTAAACCCATGGCCTGAAAAAAGGAGTCTACATTAAATAAAGCTGGATCCCCAGAGGTGAGAGAAAATGCCCAATCCTGCGGATCGCTGAGCAGCAGGAAGATAACTATTTTAACCTGCTGAAATGAATCACCAGAGGACCGGGGTCTCAGAGCAAAGAACAGTTTACAATTATTTTTGAAATTCAAATATTTGGACATATCACCATAAAGCAAATCTGGAGTAGGAATTCTTGGCTCCAAAACTGGAGTCTGAACTGTATACTCAGAAATTCCCTGTACCCTTGAAGCTAGTTCCTGGACACTCATACTTGCACAAGACTCCACAGTCACCCCAAAAAAAAGAGGGAAGAAAGAAAAAAGAAACAACAGCCTCAACACTTCTCTTCCCTTCTTGTGAGATGCATGTATCTCGATTTTAACTCTTTTGGCCAGTTGTACTGTTATGAACCGATGAGTCAGGAGTAACATTCAGATTCCGTAGACGTCGTTGGTAACTGTACTGACCGCCGTTCTGTGGATGTTCCTAGGTGCCTGACATTTACTCTGGACCTCTCATCTGGAAGGTGTCCTTTTCTCTATGACACTCAGTTCTCCATCGGTCCAAGGAAGTTACCACCGTACTGTATGCGTGCCTTCTGACGCGTTTCTATACACAGCATGTATGTCTTCAGGGGAGATGGGCATCAATGGCTGCATCCATATGTGTTGCTGCAAGCCATATAGCCCTGCTGGTGCTAGAGGAATACATATCAGAGAAATGGCTAAGTACCTTAACTGATACCCATATTTCCCATCAGACCTCTGATAAATCTCCTTTGGGTTACCCACCACGTGACACTGGCACTTAGTTCCTCGCCATGTATGCGTTCTGTTCGCAGCCCCATGGGCTTTATGCTGCACGTGTGCGTACCAGGCATTCCGCGTCACAAAAGCGACGCTTCCTGGATCTGGAACGCAAGTACTTCACTTCCGGGCGCTGCGCCGACGCTCCGGCGTCATCACGCTCGGGCGTCGTTGTCACATGACCGCAAGTGTAACCGCCCCTCATAATGACGTTCTGCCGGCATTCTGACAGGACAGATTAAAGCTTAGTTATCCGGCACATTTTGGAATAATCATATGTGCCGAATTTTAAGCAAACATTTAATCCTAAGATTACTAAGACCAAATGTTTATGGGCCCAGGCCCTTTGGTAAGGTTTTGGATCAGAGATTCCAAAACCTTCCCCTCATCAGGGATAGCTTAGTTTGTAAATGGCATTAGTAGTAATAGTTCACCAAGAATGTCATTAGTCTGGTCTAGCGCACTTATAATTATTGGATACATAGAATGGATGAGGACTATGGGTGCGACTATGGGTATGGCGGATCTTATTAGGGACAGGAGACTCGAGGAAAAGGAAAAGAAAGACAGCCATTCTCAAAAAGCCTATAGGCCCTGGACTCACCCTTACTTTTTTAAAACTCGCTCTACCTTACTGCGGAGGTTGGCACCCTAATTATACGAGAATGGCGCCCCCGCTCTCGACGGCTTACCCTCCTCACTAAGCCGTAACTGATGTTAATAAAGGGTACAAAGGACAGAGATTCATTCAGCCCCAGAGGATTGACTGTTCGTAATCTATATATCCACCTCGCTTCCTGCTATAAAATCTTCCTGACCCAATCACCCCCTCTTATTGTTTTTTGTACCAGATCAATCCCCATAAAATTCAGACTTCTGCATTACCATTGTGTACGAGATTTACATGTCTGGCTATGGGTGTGTCAGTGTTCCTTCTTATATCTCCCAGATGGTCACCGATTCTCCTTCTAAATTCACGCCTTGTCTTACCCACATACTCCAAACCACAACTACATGTTGCCTTGTAAATGACTCCTTTAGATTTACAATTGATAAACGTTCTGATTTCATATGTCCTACCCGTCACGTTACTTGTAAATGTTTTGCCTGTTCCCATGACTTTACAGGCCACGCATCCACTACGTTTGTAACAACTTTTGACGGTGTTCATTAGCCACATCTTGTCATTAGAGTTAGTATAATGACTGTGCACTAGTCTGTCTTTCAATGATCTAGATCTTCTATAAGTAATCAAGATGTACTTTCGTTGTATATCACCTATGTCCTCATCCATCTGCAATATATTCCAATGTTTTTGGATAGTGCGTCTCAACCATCCTGCACCATTACTGAAGGTGGTAATTAGCCTGACAGTATCGTTTTGTTCCTGCTTGGTGTTTCTTTTTCCGGGGTTTAAGTACTTAGATCTTTCGGTCTTATTAACCTCTAACCACGCAGTTTTTACCACATTCTTTAGGTACCCCCTATCTTCAAACCTCTTACTTAGTTCGCAAGATTGGGTTTGAAAGGTAGAATCCGTTGAACAATTGCATTTAAGCCTCGCAAATTGTCCCTTTGGAATTCCTTTATTTAGATTTTTGGGGTGTCCACTCTCCCACCTTAATAACGAATTGGTAGCTGTGGGCTTTCTATATGTACGTGTTTGGATGCTACCGTCTACACCTCTACTCAACAGTACATCTAAGAATGGTAGTTCATTTTGGTTAATCTCAGATATGAATCGTAACCCTAAGTCATTTTGGTTCAGGGATTCTACGAACCTCCTAAATTCTTGCTCACTACCCCGCCATAGCAAGAACACATCATCAATATATCTTGCCCAGAGGGCGATGTTATCAGATTCCACTATGGGCAGGTCACCAAACACGATATTCTCTTCCCACCAGCCGAGGTGCAGGTTAGCATACGAGAGGGCACAAGGGCTCCCCATCGCTGTGCCCCTCAGTAGGTGCCATTGAAGAGAAAGTAGTTATGTGTTAGACAAAACTCGAGACATCTCATGACAAATTCACTATGTCTCTCGAATTGGCAACCTCTACTTCTCAGAAATGATTGCACCGCTGCTAACCCTTTCTCATGGGGTATTGAGGAGTATAGTGACTCAACATCGATACTGACCAAGAACATATCAGGTTCAAGTATAACCCCATCCAGTTTTTTTATTAAGTCAGTCGTGTCTCTCAAATGTGAGTTCAGTGCATAGTCAAACGGTTTAAGGATCTCATCTACATAGACTCCCACATTCTGGGTCATACACCCTACCCCTGATACAATGGATCTTCCCTTTAAGGGGTTTAACCCCTTATGTATCTTAGGGAGAGAGTAAAAGGTGGCTGTGGTGGGATTTTTTACGTTTAGATAATCATACTCGGTCTTAGTAATTACTCCTTCCATCAGACCCTGATCCAAATTATAGCAGGGCTATATGGCTTGCAGCAACACATATGGATGCAGCCATTGATTCCCATCTCCCGTGAAGACATACATGCTGTGTACAGAAACGCGTCGGGAGGCACGCATACATCACGGTGGTAACTTCCTTGGACCGATGGAGAACTGAGTGTCATAGAGAATATGACACCTTCCAGATGAGAGGTCCAGAGTGAATGTCAGGCACCTAGGAACATCCACAGAACGGGTGAGATTGTTCCTATTTCTACTGCTAGATAGGAGTTATTGCCACCAGACCGTTGTACCTCAGATAGAGGGTGGGTTTTGGTAAGGTGATACCCTAGCATTTTTAAAGGGCAGCAACCTGTTGATCACTTGGGTTAAGATTCAACCAGGGTTGGCCCTCACTGTTTTGTTGCACCTTATTTTACTATGTTGATAAGCCTTTTTAAGTCAGTACTGAGTAAAAGTTATGTTTTATGTCTTTTTTATTCATTATTATTACCATTATTTGCTGTATTGTACTTTGGACTGTTGGTAATTTGCTACCCCAAGTGGAAATTTGATTCCAACCAGAAGCGAAGTACAAAATCAAAGCTGGTAAAGAATAGCGTCCATGTGGTTTGCCGAGGATTTAGCCTCTGCGCCGACTGAAGATAGGCCAGATTTTTATGGTTGGTGTATATCCCCACAGGATGGACAGCACCCTCCAGGAGAAAATGCCACTCCTCCAAAGCAAGCTTAATGGCCAACAACTAATGGTTTTATATGGAGTAGTTGTATTCCAGGTTGATACACAGCATGGGTTATACTAAAGCTCTATTCTGTCTGGTTTAATAATCTACAGTTTCATTGGACTTCCTTAAAGTTACGACAAAGAAAATGTGGAGCAGAGATTGGGAACAACAAGCATGCCAATTGATCAACATCATACTGCATAGTGCAACTCTAAGGCTAGTTTGACACTTGCGCTCCCCACCGCAGCGTATTGCAGTGGGGAAGCGCAAGCTGAGCGCAGGCACCGCAAGTCCCCATGTTAAACATGGGGACGCAGGTTCCTGCACTTGGGTGCAGATGGCCGTGCGCACCTATTGCCGGTAATATGTGATTTGCGCGCATGCGGATGCTTGCGCACAAATCACACAGTCTCGTCCGCACCAGCAACGCGACATTCCATGTTCAGGGTGCGGACGAGAGTGTGTGATTTGTGCGCAGGCGTACGCCTGCGTACAAATCATACATTGTAGTGAATGGGTGTACACAGGGTGCGCACTCCAATCTGCATAAGAGCGCAGGCACCTGCGTCCCCATGTCAAACATAGGGTCTTGTGGTGCCTGCGCTCAGCTTGTGGTTCCCTCCGCAGGACTCTGCGGAGGGGTCCGCAAGTGTGAAACCAGCTAAAGTGAGTACCTTAGAGTTAAAATGTATACCCAGAGGACATTGTGTTCCACTGTGCTTAATCTTATTTAGTGACATTTGCAGACTATTGTCAGACCTTTAAGCAGATCATGAACAAATGTTCATTTGAACCAATGTTGCTCACAGTGGATTATCTAAACAAAGCGATCACAACTACAAAAGAAAAAATCACCACCACAGAAGCCCAATTATTCGAAAGTTATCCTAACAGAAGATTTCTCTAAACTAAAAGTAAGATCAAGAACTCCCCGGAAGAACACCGATGTGATCTAGAAGTTCTAAAATGTAATAATTTCATACATGATTAGAGATAAGCAAACCTTTAAAAGTTCGGCTTCAGTCCAATGAATTAGCATTTGTTAGCCGAACTTCTGAACCCCATTGAAATCAATGGGAGGCAAACATCAAGGACATAGAAAGCACAGTATATGGGCCCAAAAGCTGCCAAAACAGCTCAAAGTAGGAGCAGACACCAGGAAAAGTGCCCTAGAGGTAAAATTGTTATCATTGTGCATTATAGTTGCATGGGATAAGGCCTGACCCAGTATTTCAAGCTTCAAAATTGATCAGGAACAGGGAGATGAGTGACAGATATAGGCATGGTGCTCAGAGAGCCCTGCTAAATTCAGATAAATTCAGAACACAGGCAAGAAGGAGACCCCAAGAAGAATCTCATTACTTCAAAAATTAAGGGCCAGACACCATGAAAGTGGAATCAATTAAGCCAGAGTAAAAATTTTAGAATGGCGCAGCTTGAATGCATGGCACAGGGTCTGGAAAAGGGACTGGTCTAGCATTTCAAGATTAAACATTCATTAGTAACTAGGGGGATGAGTGACACACATAAGCATTGTGCTCAGAGAGCCCTGTTAGATTGACAAAACAGACAAAAAGAAGACCCCAAGAAGACTGTACATCTTTCAAAAAATTAAGCCCAGATACCAGAAAAGTGTCATCAATTGACCCAGAATAAAAATTGTATAATGGTGAGACCAATACAGCATGCTGAAAAGTACAATGCCTAATCTGACCAGTCTCCCACTGAAGATCCATGACTTGTTGATCATGATGAAAGCTATCCAGTCTACACTTTCATGAGACAGCCTGATGTGCAGGACACCACCAGCAGCGCTGAAGACACGTTCTGAGAGAACGCTGGCTGTCGGGCATGACAAAACCTACAAGGTGTGACAGGCATGCTCAGATTATTCCTCTATTTTTGAACCCCAAAATGCAAAAAGATCTAACCCCCCCCTGACAGCATTGATATTGAGCTCTAGATACTCCTGCACCATCCTCTCCAGTCATTCACTATGTATCAGACTTGTACTCAGTTCTGCTGGCAGACAGGCTTTGGCTGAAATGATCACAGGGGTCAGTGCCAGGTGTGGAGCATGCAGCTTGACTGCATGAGAAGCCGGTAATGACCAGTGGATTTGTGGATCTATGCTAGGGTAACTTTGTATGCACTATAGCAAGCAGTTTAATACTTATATGTATAGCACAGGACTGGTAATTGCTCACTTGGAGTTAACATATCTTAGTGGTACTAGGTGGCACTCTGTATAAGTCATCATATGGTTAAACTATGTTAATTATTGTAATAGTATGCAATGTGCAATTTTTGGGCCTGATAATGTATGTCCATTTGCTCTCTATATAAGGGTTTCCTTTTTTATTGTGTATACTGTATATACATACAATTGTGCCTGTTCCTTGTACAGCTAACTGTTGGTGGTGATCCATGCTCCTATTTGCTGTTTTCCACCTTGGTGTCCTCCTTTCTTGTCGTTATGTTCCCTGCACATATCCTTGACCAATTGTTGTGTGATTTAGATAGTGTTTTTTCTCTTATATTTTGGCTGTTAGAAGGTAGAAGAAAAGCAGCACTTGAACACACTGAATTTTTTTTTATCCGTTCAGTTAACGAACAAAGCCACATTTCCCGATTTTTTTTCTTGTAAATTGCTCGGGTTTCAAAACTCGAATCGAATCGTCGATGTTTGTGCCGAATTTGAAATTGGTGAACATGTTCGGGAAAGGTTCGCTCAAAGGGTGTGCAACTAGGTATTAAGTTGGGGTGCCTTTACTGCTGCATACAATTGTTATTCTGTTTCTTCTTTGAAATTGAAATATGTAAGTTGCCAAACAATGTTTTATTGTTGTATTACTTTGAACAACTAATTAAAAAATCCTGAGGATATAACTTTGCCACATTTCCATTTAGTTCTGAAGATATCGTACAGTCTATGAAAAAAAGGAATGGGAGCCAATAATGGTGAGCAGCACTGCATATTTATTTTTTTTATTTTTTCACAGTGGAGCTAGCTAGAGATTCTTAGTAAGAATGGAGGTTGTGCCACCCTTAACTATTGCTGTTGCTGATAGAAGATCCCTGGGGGGTTCCATATGTGACCCCCTCCTTGTGGTTTGTAAAATGTAATTAATAATGAAAGCGGACCCAGCGCTAACAATATATTCACTCGGTATGTGTGCATAAAACACTAATTGCTACAGTGAAGGTAATATAAAATCTATTTATTTTGTCTCAAAAAAGTTTTTAAACATTTTCATTGAAATTATGGCTAAGAATTATATACAGTGTGTGTTTAATTCATTAAAATTACAAATGTGGAGAGAGTGTGTTTGAAAAAAATAAATACTCTCTTGTATTGGTAGGGCAGGATTATATCCAATGCTACTGGCGTTCTTGGTTGGTACTTATCTTCTATTGTGTACGTTGTGTACATCCTTGATCTACGGAAAACATTGAAGATATATATTTCAAATATTTTAGGGGTTTTATATTTCTGATTTACAGTTGTGGCCAAAAGTATTGACACTCCTGCAATTCTGTCAGATAATACTCAGTTTCTTCCTGAAAATGATTGCAATCACAAATTCTTTGGTATTATTATCTTCATTTAATTTGTCTTCAATGAAAAAAACACAAAAGAGAATGAAGCAAAAAGCAAAACATTGATCATTTCACACAAAACTCCAAAAATGGGCCAGACAAAAGTATTGGCACCCTCAGCCTAATACTTGGTTGCACAACCTTTAGCCAAAATAACTGCGATCAACCGCTTCTGGTAACCATCAATGAGTTTCTTACAATGCTCTGCTGGAATTTTAGACCATTCTTCTTTGGCAAACTGCTCCAGGTCCCTGATATTTGAAGGGTGCCTTCTCCAAACTGCCATTTTTAGATCTCTCCACAGGTGTTCAATGGGATTCAGGTCTGGACTCATTGCTGGCCACCTTAGAAATCTCCAGTTCTTTCTCTCAAACCATTTTCTAGTGCTTTTTGAAGTGTGTTCTGGGTCACTGTCCTGCTGGAAGACTCATGACCTCTGAGGGAGACCCAGCTTTCTCACACTGGGCCCTACATTATGCTGCAAAATTTGTTGGTAGTCTTCAGACCTCATAATGCCATGCACACGGTCAAGCAGTCCAGTGCCAGAGGCAGCAAAGCAACCCCAAAACATCAAGGAACCTCCGCCATGTTTGACAGTAGGGACCGTGTTCTTTTCTTTGAATGCCTCTTTTTTTCTCCTGTAAACTCTATGTTGATGCCTTTGTCCAAAAAGCTCTACTTTTGTCTCATCTGACCAGAGAACATTCTTCCAAAACGGTTTAGGCTTTCTCAGGTAAGTTTTGGCAAACTCCAGCCTGGCTTTTTTATGTCTCGGGGTAAGAAGTGGGGGTCTTCCTGGGTATCCTACCATACAGTCCCTTTTCATTCAGACGCCGACGGATAGTACGGGTTGACACTGTTGTACCCTCGGACTGCAGGGCAGCTTGACTTGTTTGGATGTAGTCGAGGTTCTTTATCCACCATCCGCACAATCTTGCGTTGAAATCTCTCGTCAATTTTTCTTTTCTGTCCACATCTAGGGAGGTTAGCCATAGTGCCATGGGCTTTAAACTTCTTGATGACACTGCGCACGGTAGACACAAGAACATTCAGGTCTTTGGAGATGGACTTTTAGCCTTGAGATTGCTCATGCTTCCTCACTATTTATTTTCTCAAGTCCTCAGACAGTTCTTTGGTCTTCTTCCTTTTCTCCATGCTCAATGTGGTACACACAACGACACAGGACAGAGGTTAAGTCAACTTTAATCCATGTCAACTGGCTGCAAGTGTGATTTAGTTATTGCCAATACCTGTTAGGTGCCACAGGTAAGTTACAGGTGCTGTTAATTACACAAATTAGAGAAGCATCACATGATTTTTCTAACAGTGCTAATACTTTTGTCCACCCCCTTTTTTATGTTTGGTGTGGAATTAGATCCAATTTGGCTTTAGGACAATTCTTTTTGTGGTTTTTCATTGAAGACAAATTAAATGAAGATAATAATACCAAAGAATTTGTGATTGCAATCATTTTCAGGAAGAAACTGAGTATTATCTGACAGAATTGCAGGCGTGTCAATACTTTTGGCCACAACTGTAGGTACTGATTACTCTTACAATATTCCAGTTTTTGCCTTATATAGGTACTTATACCCAATTATGTGTAGTCACTCTGTTTTTAATTGTTTGGCAATTACATATGACCTATGGATGAATGGTTATCGTTATCATATAATATGGAATAAAATATAAAATATAGCATAGAAACTTTGATTGTGTAAGTGTAGAGCTGCAGCTTAAAATATCTTTCATAGTCCTGTAGCTGGCTTACAGGAAGGTGTTTCCCTCTGTTGCGGGTCTTGTATATCTTTTCCAGCCTATATGTGGTAGAGGAATGTGAATCGTATGCTTCTTGCAGTGAGATTTCAGCCTGAGGTGACAAGGAACAATTAACTGTTGACTCAGTACACTTTTTGTTAATGGATTCAGGCCAGGCACTGTATCTTTAAGACTTGGTATAGTGCTCCCTTTGTGTCTTTATATGAGGGGATTCAGATTGACTTCCTAATGACTGATGAATCTGTCTAGTAAATAGTGCCATTAGTGTGATGATATCCAATGTGTTGCCATACCAAGGGTTATATTTGCATACTTGTGCTGTTCTTGTTAGGTTAGGCTTCAATGATTAAAGGTGTCCTGCTGCCAACCATGGCTTTTGGCTATACAGTACACTTATGGACACCTGTCTCTAAAGTGTCTTAAGCCCCCATCACACATAGCGAGATCGCTAACGAGATCGCTATTCCGTCACAGGTTTTGTGACACATCGCTATGTTTGACACGTAGGAGGGGCCGGGCCCCAGCTGTGACATCGCCGATCGATCGTGTCGGAATAGCCTGGACCATTTTTTGATCGTCGGGTTCCCGCTGGGCAGCATGCATCAGTGTGTTTGACACCTTAACAAAGACTTCATTGGCGACTCAGAACTCAGCCACATATGTCTGAGTCGTCAGACTAGCTGCTGTGTGACAGGGTTCCACCAACCGCCGAGGTCATTATATGGGTCGCCATATCGTTGCTGCATTGTTGAGTAGATCTGACTGTTTGACATCTCACCAGCAACCACATAGCGACGCTCCTGTGATCCTTACCAGGCCGTATCGTTGTCGGGATCGCTGGAACGTCGCCAACTGTGATGGGACCCTTAGAGTCGAGCATTATACATACAGTATATTTCCTAGTTCAAACTCCTATACATGTGCGGTTATATGCAGTAGTGGTTTACTCACATCACTCTTGGTATCGGTGCCTAGCGTCCTTGCACTGGTTATGAGGTAGCTGTCCATGGACCCCAGCGTTCTTGTTGTTGAGTTCCAGAGTTTCGCACATGCCGTGGCCAGCGACGATGTGTTTCCGGGTTCCGAATTCCCTGCCCTTCAGCTGACGTGTCGCATCAGAATGTCATCATCGTCATGTGGTGGGGAATTGGACAGCATGTGAATGCTAGCTGTCAGCGGTATCTCTATCAACGCATTTCAAAATAGGGCGTCCTTCATCAGGATGGCGGACAATTAGCTATCCTCCCCTATATATAGTGGTCTGTCTATGTCATCAAAAAGGGTCATTTATTAAACTACTGAATGTGTACCACCCAATGTTATTTGTATAATTTTGCTTGTAAGTTTTTTCACTACTTGGGTTACTACATATTTAGGAAAAAAAGTTTGTTTGAATTGCTTATATTTGCTAGGTATGAGTTGCTGTGTGCAGCTGTGGCATTTGTGTATGTGGATAATGGTCATCTGTCTAGAACATGATGGAACCAATGAAAGGTAATAGTAAAAGAAGGTCCTAATGGGGGGTCTTCTAATCTCATCTTTGATTCTCCTTGTCCCCCCTTAGGCAGTTTGTTGACCTCATGACTTTCATTTGGTCTGACATGCACTGTGAGCTGTGAGGTCTTATATAGACATGAGTGTGCCATTCCAAATCAAGTCCTGTCAGTTGAATTAAACACAGCTGGACTCCAATGAAGTAGTAGAACCATCTCAAGGAGGATCACAAGGAAATGGACAGCATGTGACTTAAATATGAGTTTCTGAGCAAAGGGTCTGAATACTTATGACCATGTGATATCTCAGTTTTCCTTTAATAATAAATTTGCAAAAATTTCTACATTTCTGTTTTTTTTTTAGTCAAGATGGGGTGCAGAGTGCACATTAATGGGAAAAAATGAACTATTTTGAATTCACCAAGTGGCTGCAATGAAACAAAGAGCAAAAAATGTAAAGGGTCTGAATATTTTCCGTACCCACTATATAAACAGTTTTGATAAATTAGGCCCATTACGCAACAGAGTATTATAAACTAAAAGCAGAAAATATCTATAAAAACTAGAGCAAATAGCAAAATATTTGTCATAACTGATTTAGATACAGTTATATGAAAATGTTTGGGCACCCCTCTTAATCTTACTCATTTGTTTTGGTTTAAAATTGGGTTTTTGCACCAGCTATTTCAGTGTGATATATGCAATAACTGATGGACACAGTAATATTTCAGGATTGAAATGAGGTTTATTGTACTAACCAAAAATGTGAAATATGCATTGTTTCAAAATTTGACAGGTGCAAAAGTATGGGCACCCTTCTGATTTTCATGATTTGAATACTCCTAACTACTTTTTACTGACTTACTGAAGCACTAAATTGGTTTGGTAACCTCATTGAGCTTTGTACTTCATAGCCCGGTGTATCCAATCATGAGAAAAGCTATTTCAGGTGTCCACTTGCAAGTTGTTCTTCTAGTTGCATCTTCTCTGAGGAGTGGCATCATGGGCTCCTCAAAACAGCTCTCAAATGATCTGAAAAAAAAGATTATTCAACAAAGTTGTTCAGGGGAACGATACAAAACGTTGTCTCAGAGATTTAACCTGTCAGTTTCCACTGTGAGGAACATAGTAAGGAAATGGAAGACCACAGGGACAGTTCTTGTAAAGGCCAGAAGTGGCAGGCCAACAAAAATATCAGAAAGGCAGAGAAGAAGAATGGTGAGAACAGTCAAGAACAATCCACAGACCACCTCCAAAGACCTGCAGCATCATCTTGCTGCAGATGGTGTCACTGTACATCGGTCAACAATACAGCGCACACTGCACAAGGAGAAGCTGTATGGGAGAGTGATGCGAAAGAAGCCGTTTCTGCAGGCACGCCACAAACAGAGTCGCTTGAGGTATGCAAAAGCACATTTGGACAAGCCAGTTTCATTTCGGAAGAAGGTCCTGTGGACAGATGAAACAAAGATTCAGTGTCAAAGTTGACATTACGCCGGGGATGGATCTTTCAGCAAGACAATGATCCAAAACACTGCTCCAAATCTACTCAGGCATTCATGCAGAGGAACAATTACAATGTTTTGGAATAGCCATCCCAATCCCCAGACCTGAATTTCATTGAATATCTGTGGGATCTTTTGAAGCGGGCTGTCCATGCTCGGCGACCATCAAACTTAACTGAACTGGAATTGTTTTGTAAAGAGGAATGGTCAAAAATACCTTCATCTAGGATCCTTGAACTCATTAACAACTACAGGAAGCGACTAGAGGCTGTTATTTTTGCAAAAGGTGGAACTAGTAAATATTAATGTCACTTTTCTGTTGAGGTGCCCATACTTTTGCACTTGTCACATTTTGAAATAATGCATATTTCACATTTTTGGTTAGTACAATAAACCTCATTTCAATCCTGAAATATTACTGTGTCCATCAGTTATTACATATATCACACTGAAATAGCTGTTGCAAAAACCCAATTTTAAACAAAAAAAATGAGTAAGATTAAGAGGGGTGCCCAAACTTTTTCATATGACTGTAACAGTACAATTGTATAGAATAGGTTATGCATATCTTGTATGACATACAGTTTAGTAAATATTATTACGTAACTCACATCCTGTGTATAACTTTAGATTCAGATCCTCTCTAGTTTTCTAAATTAGGAAGTAGGTGCTTGTCTTTTTCAGTTTTATATCCTTATTTGGCACCATAAAGTTGTTTTTCAATTAAAATAAAACAATAGAAATATTACGGATCTTTAGTGTGGATATTTAACCCCTTCTCCCTGAAAGCTTTATGACCCTTAATGAGCAGTACAATTTTTAAAATTTTATTTTTTGCATGTACAGGTCAAGTGGCTATTTATTTATTTTTTTCATGACAATTAACATTATACCAGGAGAAGTAAAAATGTAATTTTTTTCACATTCAAACTAGCATTTTATGAAAATAATTAAAAAATTAAAATTCTGTCAGTGTGACCCATTGTGACGCCCCATCTGTTAACTCCGCCCCTATAGCTGCCATTGACTCACCCCACCCGCTGCATGCTCCATCCCCCCTGCTAGGTGCTCACCATCTGCAAAGCCCTCGCTCACCCCCAATGGATCGCCCTGTTCACCCCCCGCTCACCCTCCGATGCCCCCGCTCACACTCCAATGCCCCCGCTCACCCTCCAATGACCCCGCTCACACCCCGCACAGCCCCTGCTCACCCTGCATTGCCCCCGCTCACCCCCCCATGCAGCCGTATTGTGGATTCCGTGACTGGAATTTCTGGTTTGGAGCTCTCTCGTGTGGTTGAGACTGGTGATGCATTTGCTCTGTCTGTGAGAGATGTATCACCTGAATCTGATAATGACTGGAGGGGTGGTGTGGACTGGGATATTAAGGGTGCATGCACACGGTCGGGAGGAGCTGCGTGTTGGACGCAGCTCCTCCGGACCTGAGTGAAGCCGCAGGTGGCCGTAGGGAGACCGCAGCCACCCTGTACTCACCGTGTACGGCGGGTGTGGGGCGGCTTCTCCTTGCAGTCACCCGATGGGAGCCGCTTTCGACTCCGCAGCATGAAACAAACATGCTGCGGAGGAGCGGACTCCCGGCAACCCGCACCGCAGCTCCAAAGACGCTGCGGGCGGGCTACGCATAGTGAGGATGGGATTTCTTGAAATCCCATCCACTATGCTTATACTGTATAATGCAGCGTTTTGGATGCAGCGGCAAGACGTTGCGTCCAAAACGCTGCATACACTGATCGTGTGCACGCACCCTTAAGTGTGCTAATTCGGCCGGCTCTTTGCCAGTGGTGAATTGTTCATGGAGTGACTGCATGTCTCCTGCCTTCTCCTGGTCCTTGCTGAATCATTACAGATAAGTGAATGGTTGTTTTTTCTGCAAATCTGTGGCTCATTTGTAATGTGCCTTTTGTATCTGAATTACTCATGTTTCTGCTCTGAGTGTAGGATTCGTTTGTCTATAAAAGTGTTGTTTTTTCCCTGCATTCATATAGGGAGGAATTTCTCCATAGTCCATTAACTTTTCCATTATCTGTCTGTAGTTCCAGTTTTGTTTAGTGTCAGTTTTACTAACTTTGGAATTGTTCGCAGGAGTCTTGCTGGTTTAGTGGGAGGCGAGTCCGTGTGGGCTCAAATTTTTTGCATATCCAGCAGTTGTTTTTTTGTTAGGGTTTTGATGCTGGTTGCGGAAGTAATCTGTCCTGTCCTTTCTCTATTTAGTTATAGCTGGGCCTCTCTTTTCTTGTGTCTATTTTCTGCCTGTGCATTGTTTTTAATCTACACTAACCTTCAGTATTTGTGGGGGGCTAGCTATTCCTTTGGGGTCTGCTCTGAGGCAGTCAGGTTTTTCCTGTTTCCGTCTTTAGGTTTAATTAGACCTCCAGCTGTGCTGAGGTGCTATAGGGCATCGTAGTGTTCTCCACGGCTACTTGTAGTTGTGGGTGTTAGTCAGGATTCCGCAACCAGTATTAGTGTCCAACCTCTCCTGTGAACACCACATGATACTCCTTAGTTGCCAGTTCATAACACGGCCGCCACTCACCGTGTGTACTGCCACCGGACAACTCCTTGCACAGCCACCGCTCAACCCCCCATGACCCTGCTCACCCCACAATGCCCCCACTCACTCCCCTGCTCAGCCCTCACTCATCCCCCACTCACTCCCAATGGCCCTGCTCACCCCTCTCTCAGCTTCCGCTCACCCAAAACTGCCCCTGCTCACCCTGCACTGCCCCCGTTCACTACCAATGCCATCACTCACCCTGCTTATCCCGCAATGCCCTGCTCACCCCTCCGCACAGCCGCCACTCACACCGCACAGCCCCCGTTCACCCCCACACAGCCCCCCGCTCACCCCGTACTGCTCCCTCTCAGTCCCCCACAAGCCCCTGCTCAGCCCCAATAGGACCACCGCTCACCCTTCAATGCCCCCACTCACCCCACATTGCCCCTGCTCACCCCCCAATGCCCTCACTCACCCCATTCATCCCACAATCCCCTGCTCACCCCACCGCACAGCCCCTGCTCTCCCTGCATTGCCCCAACTCATCCCCCTGCACAGCCCCTGCTCACCCCATACTGCCCCTGCTCACCCACCATGCAGCCCCCACTCACCGTGTTCTGCCACCAGACAACTCCTTGCACAGCAACCACTCCCCCACCCCATGACTCTGCTCACCCCACAATGCCCCCACTCACCCCCAATGCCCCCGCTCACCCCTCTCTTGTGGCACCCCAGAGTTCAGATGCAACTATGTCATTATCTCCCTCGGGGGTAGTGTCATACCTGAGAGCCCCAGAGGGTATTCACACCAGGCAAAACCAAAGCACACAACACCTTTCTGCCTCAAAGCCTGAAGGGGGAGATCTAAAACCTGGTTCCAGGGCAGCTCCCCTATAAATTCTGGTCTGGGGCAGAGTTAGTCAGTTCAGTATGGAGCAGTACTGAGGAAGACATCCTGTGGGCTAGAGCAGTGCTAAGCTTGCCCCAGGAAAGCTAAGCTTAGCTGAGGGACCTAGGGCAAGGGTCTGAGGAAGTCGAGGAGAGCCTGGGGAGCCGAGCAGTGTCAAGCTCACCCCAGAGGAAAAGCACCAAGAAATGGACACCGGAGTCAGAGGCTATGCAGGGCCTAATAACCCAGCAGCTAATATCGGAGGGTGTGGAATTCCAAGTTCCCCATGGACACCAAGTGCCTGGAGGCAAAGCAGCATCAAGAGCCCAGTAGTAGCCGCCCGTGAAGTGGACCTAATAAAGGACTCGAGCTGCCTGTCATACTGGCACATGCAGAAGAGGTAAAGAGAGGGACGCAGCTCAGCTTCAAGCAGCCGCAGGGACCCACAGGAGAAAGCGCAGCAGGGAGGCCTCAGAACTTGCAAGTTACTCCCAGGTTACACGGACTCACAGAACAGCATTTGTGGTGGAACCGGTCTACCAGTAAAGGATTTGAGGAACCAACAAAACGTGAGTCTGTTTGTTAATGCGCACCCTCCATCGTGCACCCTACATCATTTCCCAGAGGTTCTGTAGCAGTAGTGGCTACCCATAGCCACAAACCACAGGTGGCCTCACAAATAACTCCCTTATAAATCACCCTTTTCCATACTCTCTGCCAGACTGTGGAGACAATAGGGCACCTTGCTAGTGGCAGCCCATTGCAGCAGCTATTATTTTGTTTGTTACAGTTTTGCTACAGTATTTGCACCTTTCCTGATGTCTTTTTGGACCTCTAATTTCAACCTTGGATCTATGCAATGTTTTTCATCTCGTGGATTGCGACGTTCCTGCACGCTGGTCTGCTGTGGGATGGAAAATGCATCACACCCCACACTTTCTACTGCCGCTGGGCACACAGCATATGGTTTTCACCTGGATCCTCCACTACCACTCACAAGTCCCCTGCTGGCATGGCCACTTTGGGGTACGCTATATGGTTCATCTCATCTAATACTACCGATGGATGTATGCTGTTGCCCACAGCCTGTGTCAGTGATACAGCCATATGTGCTCGTCGGAGAGCACCGTATACAACATGCCACGGAGAGGCCTCGTGGGATGGATGGAATCACTGATCGGAGGGTTGTCCCTAGGTCTGTCGCTAAACGAGTAGTGTATTCAAGGAGTCGTCTTCTGGAACTGCGCAGGACAAACTCTTCTCCAGCAGTTGCAATACCACATGTTCCACGGGAAATGAGGAGACCTTTCAGAGGTTGCAGAGCAGGCAAGAAGATCAAGTCCTGGAGGAGAAGGTTTAAACCTGCGGTCCCATCCATCATCATGGGTAATGTATGATCGCTTGGTAACAAGTCGGATGAACTGCTGGCTCTGAGTAAGACCCAGAAGGAGTTCAGGGAATGCAGTCTCATGTGCTTTACAGAAACCTGGTTGCATGAGGACGTCCCAGATTCATGTGTATCGGTACCAGGGTTTCATATGGTTCGGGCTGACAGGGACAGAGTGAAGTGCGGTAAGAAGAAGGGTGGAGGAGTGATACTGTACATTAACAACAGATGGTGTAATCAGGGGCATGTAACAGTAAAGGAGAGACATTGCTGCCCAAACATTGAACTATTAGCAGTGGGCCTCAGGCCTTACTATCTGCCTAGAGAATTCTCTCTTGTTATTGCAGTGGTGTCGTATATACCACCATCTGCAAATCCAGAGGCAGCTGGGGATGTACTGTCTGGGGTGATTGCCCGGCTTCAGACGAAACACCCTAACTCTCTAACTGTCATTTCTGGGGATTTTAATCGAGCCAAGATCTCATTACCAAAGTTCTATCAATATGTCAAATGTTCTACACGGGACAATTATATATTGGATCTCCTCTATGCCAGTGTTAAGGATGCTTACTCATCATCTGCATTGCCCCCCCTGGGGAAATCTGCCCACAACCTCATACTATTGTCTCCAGCCTATCAACCAGTTGTCTGCAAACAACCAGTGACAATTAAACAGATAAGGAAGTGGTCTCTGGCAGCAGAGAAGAGGTTACAAGACTGCTTTGATTGCAGAGACTGGGAGGTGTTATGTGCCAGGGAACATAATGATGATGTTAATGAGGTTACCGGGAGAGTTACTGATTACATCAACTTTTGTACTGACAATATTGTACCTATTCATGAGATTCGGTGTTATGCAAACAACAAGCCTTGGATTACAAAAGAATTGAAACATCTACTAAACAGGAAAAAAACAGCTTTTAAAAGGAAAGACAAGGAGGAGATGAAAATTGTACAGAGAGACTTAAAGGGGAAAATTAAGATTGCCCGTGAAGCATTCAGAATTAAATTGGAAAATAAATTGTCACACAACAACTCCAGAGAAGTGTGGGCTGGAATGAAGCTATTGACTGGGTTTAAGGCAAGGTCAGATCAGGGGGGTGGGGGGCTGATCATGGCTAATAAGATGAATGAGTTTTTCAACAGATTCAACGATAAATTTGCAATGTCAACAGGGGAGAAGGCCGGGGAGCGACAAGCAATATCAACTGGGAGGAGGAAGTTGGAGACTTTCTTGATCTCAGAAAATGATGTGAGGGAACAGTTTAGTAAGCTGGTCATTGGTAAAGCAGCAGGGCCTGATGGTATCTGTCCACGTGTCCTCAGAGTGTGTGCAAATCAGTTGTGCACTGTCTTCCAGCACCTGTTTAACTGGAGCTTACAATCACAGAGAGTACCAGTTCTATGGAAGATTTCTTGCCTGGTGCTGGTTCCCAAGACTACCTTCCCGAGCTCCCATAACGACTATAGACCGGTGGCCTTAACATCGCATGCGATGAAGTCCTTGGAGAGAATTGTACTTGCCTACTTGTGTCCGAGGGTGTCTGCTTTTATGGACCCCCTTCAGTTTGCGTATCGGCAGAGTCTAGGGGTGGACGATGCTGTAGCATATTTGCTACAAACAGTACATTCCTTTTTGTACAATGATGGAACCACTGTACGTGCCATGTTCTTCGATTTCTCCAGTGCATTCAACACCTTACAGCCACTATTATTACGTAAAAAGCTGGTTGAAATGGCGGTTGATGAGGGACTAGTGAATTGGATCATTGATTACCTGTCGGACAGGCCACAGTTCGTAAGGTTGGGGGCGGCCGTATCGGATAGTGTTCGGAGCAGTGTTGGAGCCCCTCAGGGAACGGTGCTGTCGCCATTCCTTTTTATGTTATACACAGCTGATTTTCAGTATAAATCAGACCTTTGTCACCTTCAGAAGTACTCTGATGACTTGGAGGTATTGAGAGAGGCCGGGAGGAGGAGGAATACAGAAGGGTGGTCTCGGACTTTGTTGACTGCTGCCAGGCTAACCATTTAGAACTCAACGTAAAGAAAACCAGGGAGTTGGTGTTGAGTTATAGAAGGTGCATGAAGGATTGCTTACCTATCACTATTGATGGTCAGGATGTGGAGATGGTGGAGAATTTCAAATATTTGGGGGTTCACCTGGACAGCAAGCTTGATTTGAGGTGCCATATGGAGAAGGTTTGCAAGAAAGGGATGAGTAGACTTTACTTCCTAAGGAAATTAAGGTCGTTTAATGTGTGTAGCAAAATGCTTGAAATGTTCTACCAATCTATTGTGGCGAGTGCAATCTTTGCTGCAATAATATGCTGGGGTAGTAGTGTGCGCACAGCTGATGCTAATAAGCTGAATAAACTTATCAAGAAGGCTAGTGCGGCGGTGGGTCTACAACTTAGGACTTTCGAGGAGGTATTAGAGGATAGAATTAATAAGAAATGCAAGGCTATAATGAGCAACAATACACACCCGCTCTCTGAACTGTTTGCGAAGCAGAAGAGCACATTCAGCAAGCGTCTAATCCAACTAATGTGTAAAAAGGAAAGATACAGAAAATCGTTTGTTCCGACAGCTGTGGGGATGTTTAACAAATGTATAAGTGTAAAGCGTCCCAAGACTATGCGAAGTTCTATGTGTATGGGGGGAATAGGTGAGGTACATGTATACCAGTCTACCCACATCTGCTGTCCATATAGACTTATTTTGTAAAGTGTGAAATGTTCTTGATCTTTGTTCTGCTGCTGTAATACTGTAATTTCCTCCGGGATCAATAAAGTTTATCTTATCTTATACCAAAGCCAAGGACTGCCTTTTACAAGTGAACCCAGGGTCACGGAAGCCGAGTCTCGAACCTTGTAACTCCCCAGAACTGTGAAACAGCCTGGTTCCGAGTACCCTATGTTTCTGGTGATGGGTGAAGATGGTGAATTTTGCTGCAGCCAGGTAATGCTTGAAACATTCTGTAACTGCCCAGACTATGGCTTAAAACTCCAACTTGAATGAGCTGTAGTTCTCTGGGTTCCTTTCTTTTGGACGGAGCTTCCTACTGGCGTAGGCTATCACTCTTTCTCTGCCTCATTGTACCTGTGAAAGCTCTGCTCCCAATCCCACATTGCTGGCATCAGTATATAACAGAAAAAGCGGGCTGTAATCAGGATAGGCTAGGAACTCATTCCCTGTCAGGGCCCACTTCAACTGATTGAAAGAGTCTTCTTCCTCACTGCCCTACTCGAATGGAGGACTTGGGTTCTAAGCCTCCATAGACTGGCCTACCAGGAGGACTTGCAGGGTAGCTGCCATTTTCGTAAACCCCTTGATGAACCTTCTGTAGTTTTCTACTAGCCCTAGGAACTGCCTCACCTCTTTGACACTGGTGGGTCGTGGCCAGTCCGTAACGACAGTAACTTTTTCAGAATCTGGTGCTACATCTTAAGCACTGACAATATGATCAAGGTACTGTACCTTTGGCTTTCACAGGTGACACTTGGATGGCTTGACTTTCATGCCAAAGCTGGATAACGCTTCACACATCTGCCAAGTGCTCCAGATGGTCTTCATACGTCTTGGAGAATACTATGACGTCATCTAAGTACAGTAAAACGGTTTCAAAGTTCTTTTGCCCCAGGCAGCACTCCATCAAACTCTGGCATGTTTCCGGTGCGTTACAGAGTCCGAATGACATACAGTTGAACTCATAGAGGCACATTGGCGTGGCAAGCGCTGTCTTCTCTCGGTCCGCCTCTGCTACAGGAAACTGCCAATACCCACTGGTAAGATCTAAGCTGGAAAAGTAGTTAGCAGTTCGTAATGCAGCTATTGACTCTTCAATTCTGGATAATGGGTATGCATCTGATGAGCCCAGGGCTAGGATTACTCGGATACTGGGCCTGGGTCTGATGGATTTAACTGGGGAAATCACGGGTGGTCGAGTTCCCGGTTCTGTGCCCTGGCTGTCATTTCTTAGATGGGGGGTGGAATTATTTACAGGGGCCACCTGTGGACCCCGGTAATTCGGATACCGGCGCTGCAGGCTGGCCGCTGAGGTGATGAAGGGTGCAGCTCAGTGTGGTCCAGCTCCCCACAAGTGGAGCTTTTAACTCAGGGCAGCGGTGATGGATGAGGATGAGGGGATGAGGGGAGTTGTTGTTCTTACCCCTCCGGTGAGAAGATGATGATGCTGAGGCCCTCCGGGCGCCGGCGGGGAGAAAGACAGACCAATTCAAATTCAACTCCACTTTACTGGTACCGGCAGCTGTTATTGAGAACACGGTACAGTTTGGTTTAATGGGTAGTAGTTGTCGGTTCAGGGTACCCCTATGGAGTCTCAAGATGTTCGTTTCTTTTAGTCTTACGGGGTCTAATTCTGTCCTTCTCTCTATTTGACCACGCTTGCAGAGCTCTCCCGCCAGTCCCCTGGTCTCTTACGGTGGAGCACAGGTTTCCTTTATCGGTACTGACGGGAGCGGTAACTAGCAAATCCTCCCGCCACCGGAATCCGGACCCATACTCGTGTAATCTTGGACCTGTTTTGGTACTGAGGGATGAGGTACCTTCTTGTGGTGCCTATGGCTACCCGGTTTCAGAGGGCCCACAGCTCGTCGGTTTGCGGTCAGGGATAAAACGCTGACCGCCTCGGCTTCCCGTGTTGCCGGTGTTCCCCAGACTAAACCAGCTGGCTCGAACTGGTGCTGGTCCGTCTCCTACTGTCCTGGGACACCCTCCTGGAGATGGGTGATCCCTCCTGTCGCAGAGATGTCAGGCGCGTCCTGTCTGGCCGCTTTCCCAGCACTAACTGATTAACTGTCACTCAAGTCTTCCTGCACTAACCTAGGCTCCACCCCCTTTTGGACCTACTGAATAATCAGTCCCTCTATACTAAGGTGGCCTAGTCCTGTGTGTGTTTGTGTGTGTGTGTGAAAACAGACTCCATAGATTAAACCCTAAACCCACAACTACAGACATACTACATATGTTATCAAAGTGTAATACCTCCCTGTGGTGCCTAGCCATAGGGGCGCCACACATCCTTATGTGTTATGTGGTTAATCAGCCTGTAATCTACATATATTCTCATTGCACCATCCTTCTTTTTAACTAGGACTAGAGGGGCTGCACAGGGGCCATAACTATCTCTTACCACCCTAGCCTCCTTCATCTCCTTTAACATTTCTTTGGCACATTGATAGTGTGCTGGTGGTACAGGCCAATATCTCTTTTCAATGGGCAGATGATCCCCTGTGGGGAGATGATGTTGAACCCCTTTTACCTGCCCAAAGTCTAAAGGATGTTTACTAAAGTCTTGTTCATATTCCCACACTATCCTGTAAACCCTATGCTTTTGGTGGGAAGGAGTGGAGTCAGTACCTACGTGTAACTTCTGGCACCAATCCTCCAGCTTTCCCTCAGAGCCATTGTGCTCCACCGGGTCAGACGGGTGCAAGGGTTCTACTTCCTGGGTTGAGTTGTTGTAGGCAGTATACAATTTAGCAATGGTAGCATCCTTTGGCAGTTTGACTTCTGCTTCACCACATTTAAGGATATGTACTGGTACCCTCCCCTTGCATACATCAACTACCCCTCTGGCTGTCAGGACAGTGGGCCTACTGTCTAAATACATGGGCTCCACCAGGGCTGGGTAATCTTGCCCTCTAAGGCCTATTGCTGCCCGTCACCAGATTATCATTTCACTTCTTGGGTGTATTACAATGGGTACCGGATCACTTACTCTTAGACTGCCGACAGCTTCACTTGCTGCCTCTGCATCAAGGCTTTTATCTCTTTCTGCAGGACTTGTTGCTGCCCGGGTTGGCAGTTTCTGTGATCTGCTGTAACAACACAATAACCTCTCCAAGACAATTTTCAATGACATTGGTGCCTGAGGTTATCATTGGGTTACGAACTCGTTGATCAACATCAACAATTATCAATCCCTGGGCATTCAATACCACCTTCCCCACCTGTATAGTTACTTCCTTAAACCCAATCTGCGGAACAGGTTTACCATTACTAGCATAGATAACAAAGTCATCATCTGGGCCACGTGTAATGTCAAAGTCTGCCCAGTATCTTTTGTAAAGGATATATGGTATTGATGTCACCTGTGAGCCGGTGTCCAACAAAGCGTTCATGGGGATTCCATCTAGTATGACAGGCAGGACTGGGCATCCTCCCAGTTCGGTGGGCCATGTTGTCCTATTCCCGGGGGGTGGCCCGCTGCCCCAGGGTTCTCTCGTTTAAAGTACAAAACCATGTGACGTGGCCTGGCTTGTCATAGCAGTGGCAGATAGGCTTTCCTTCAGGGTCATAGCGGTCACTGGGTCGTCCTCTCGTCTGTGGGTTCCTTCTCTGTCGCATGCACGGGACGTCATCTCTGCTGGAAGCCAAATCGATCTTTCCCACTGGTTTGGATCCCTGCATCGCTTGGACCATCTCTGCCATGTTCTTAGTCAGTGCCTCAAACTTTAGGTACAGGGCCTCAGTTGTGATAGGTTCTAGAGTCTGTGCATTTGTCAAGCCCATGGTCGCTTGAGAATCAGGGCCGTATATTGATATACCCCTGTGCTTTGGATTTTCTGCAGGCCTTAAAGGTTCCTACAGGTGCGGGCTCCGGTACCCGGTTTCTCTCCTGGGGCGAACTCTACGGTTCCTCTATTCCCCAGTCGTTCTCCATGTCTGGGATCTGTTCTGGTTGTCCCTGGGTCCCTCAGCCGAGGAGACCCTCCTTCTTCCCTTCTTCATTAGCTCTCCAACCCTTGAGGTGAAGACCTACGGTCAAAGAACTCCTTGCTCCTCATGGGGGTGACTAAATACCCTCCCGGGTTCCCTCCCACTGTATGATCATTGTGGGGTGTGGGTTTAGGGTTTCGCCTACCATCCTGAAATCCACTTGCAGCTGGGGTGACTACACCTCTTTTACGGGTGCAGTACCCCTCTGTGGCACCTACATAGTGGGGTGCCACACATTGGCCCCTGCAGTGGCCTGTGGGGTTTGTGCCCCTCGTGGCGGTATGTTATGGCCAGGCGTTGTGCAGGTTCTGGACCACTGGCTGTTGCTTCTTCCTACAGTATTCTGATGGCCCTATCCTTAAACTGTTCAAAGTCTAGATCAGGGTTTTGTATGGTCATCATATGCAGTTGGACTCTGTGGGCAGGGGACAAGAGCCCCTCAATAAACTGTTCAATGAGCAATTTGTTCTCTTCTCGCACACCAGCAGGGTCTGTCTGTTTTATTGCCCTCATCCCTTCCTGGTGGTTTAAAGCAAGTCTCTGATGCTATCCTGCATATTTAGTAATGGCGACAGTCAAAAACATGTATTTCAACACAGTTCACGGCACACAGTACACGTATACGTCAAGCACAATACGATATCCAGTTCGTGATGCCAAAAACTGAAGCTGTGTCGCCCCAGGGCCGTAGGGTACTCAGAACCTGGCTGTTTAGCAGGGAGTTACGGGGAAGTCACAGCGGTCGAGACCCGGCTTCCGTAACCCTGGGTTCACTTGTAAAAGGCAGTAATTGGCTTTGGTAGGGAAGGGGGTGATTTATAAGAGAGTTATTCACGACGCCACCCGTGGTTTGTGGCTATGGGTAGCCACCACTGCTGCAGAACCTATGGGGAAAAATGGATGGGCAGCTGCGATGGAGTGGCTCCCTATGGGTGGACCAGATCCCCAGAGCAGTGGATGTTGGAAGGGTGTGTAGGGTGCAGGATGGAGGGTGCGCATTAACAGACAGACTCGCGATTTGTTGGTTCCTCAAATCCTTTACTGGTAGACTGGTTCCACCAAAAATGCTATTCTGTGAGTCCGTGCAACCTGGGAGCAACTCGGGGTTCTCCACGCATGGCACGTTCTGAGGACTCCCTGCTGTGCTTTCTCCTGTAAGGCTCTGCGGCTGCTTGAAGCTGAGCTGCTGCCCTCTCTCTCCCTCTCCTGCACAAGCCAGTATGACAGGCAGCTCGAGTCCTTTATTAGCCCCACTTTACAGGCAGCTACTCCTGGGCTTTTAATGCTGCTTGCCTCCGGGCACTTGGTGTCGATGGGGAACTTGGAATTCCCCACCCTCCTGTATTAGCTGCTGGGTCGTTAGGCCTTAACAAGCTTGGACTCCGGTGTCCATTTCTTGGCACTTTTCCTCTGGGGTGAGCTCGACACCGCTCAGCCCCCCAGGCTTTCCTCGACTTCCTCAGATCCTTGCCCTAGGGCCCTCAGCTAGACTTAGCTTTCCTGGGGCAAGCTTAGCACTGCTCTAGCCTATAGGATGTCTTCCTTAGTACTGCTCTGTACTGAACTGACTAACTCTTCCCCAAACCAGAATTTATAGGGGAGCTGTCCTGGAACTGGGTTTTAGATCTCCCCCTTCAAGCTTGGAGGCAGAAAGGTGTTGTGTGCTTTGGATTTGCCTGGTATGAATACCTTCTGTTGCTCTCTTGTATGACACTACCCATCGAGGAAGGTAATGACATAGTGGCATCCAAACTCTGGGGTGTCACACTCTCAGCTTCTGCTCACTCCACACTGCCCCTGCTCACCCCATATTACCATCACTCATCCCGCTTATCACACATTGCTCTGCTCACCCCTCTGCACAGCCCCCACTCACCCTGCACTGCCCCCACTTACCCCTATACACAGTCACCGCTCACTACGCACTGCCTCCGCTCAGTCCCCCGCAAGCCCCCGCTCACCCCCCAACATTGCCCCTGATCACCTCGCAATACCCTCGCTCAGCCTGCACAGCTCCCACACAGCCCTCAGTCACTCCCCAGACAGCCCCCATTGACCCCCCGCTCATCCTGCCCCACGTTCCCTGTTCACCCCCGCACAGCCCACTTACCTCTAGAGAGCACATTTTGGACACTTGGGTATACAAAGATGGTGACCGCGTGAAGCATTACACAGCCCAACCGCTTCTATTGCATGATTATAGTAATTGCAGGGTTATGTTGGAGATGAACTTGGTGGGAACTAATAAAGTGGATAACAAAGTGTCTCTGTCTATTTTGTATGCAATAAAACATTTATCTCCGTGTTGTGATTTTTTTCTCTTTACTGAAAATATTGCTAATGGCCGGCTGTCATACTGGGGGCTTAATGCTAGTTGCCAAAAAAAACTGACTTCAACCTCTTTATTATTTTATTACCCATTTATTAACCTAAGTTCTGGCCAATTGATCGGTAAGGCTAACTCAAAGTTTGAAAGAATACCTATATACAGTACAGACCAAAAGTTTGGACACACCTTCTTATTCAGAGTTTTCTGTATTTTCATGACTATGAAAATTGTAGATTCACACTGAAGGCATCAAAACTATGGATTAACACATGTGGAATTATACTTAACAAAAAGCTGAAAATATGTCTTATATTCTAGGTCAGTGATGGCGAACTCCAGGCCTCGAGTGCCGCACACAGTCCAGGTTTTCAGGATTTCCTTAGAGTTTGACAGTTGGTAATTTGATTGCCAACTGTTAAATGCAATGGAAATCCTGAAAACCTGGACTGTGTGCGGCACTCGAGGCCTGGAGTTCGCCATCACTGTTCTAGGTTCTTCAAAGTAGCCACCTTTTCCTTTGATTACTGCTTTGCACACTCTTGGCATTCTCTTGATGAGTATCAAGAGGTAGTCACTGGAAATGGTTTTCACTTCACAGGTGTGCCCTGTCAGGTTTAACAAGTGGTATTTCTTGCCTTATAAAAGGGGTTGGGACCATCAGTTGTGTTGTGCAGAAGTCTGGTGGATACACAGCTGATAGTCCTACTGAATAGACTGTTAGCTGCTTTTTTCTTGCCATAATACAAATTCTAAATAAAGAAAAACAAATGGCCATCATTACTTTAAGATATGAACGTCAGTCAGTCCGAAAAATTAGGAAAACTTTGAAAGTGTCCCCAAGTGCAGTTGCAAAAAACATCAAGCGCTACAAAGAAACTGGCTCAATGAGGATCGCCCCAAGAAAGGAAGACCAAGAGTGACCTCTGCTGCGGAGGATAAGTTCATCCGAGTCACCAGCCTCAGAAATCGCAGGTTAACAGCAGCCCAGATTAAAGACCAGGTCAATGCCACACAGAGTTCTAGCAGCAGACACATCTCTACAACAACTGTTAAGAGGAAACTTTGTGCAGAAGGCCTTCATGGAAAAATATCTGCTAGGAAACCACTGCTAAGGACAGGCAACAAACAGAAGAGACTTGTTTGGGCTAAAGAACACAAGGAATGGACATTAGACCAGTGGAAATCTGTGCTTTGGTCTGATGAGTCCAAATCTGAGATTTTTGGTTCCAACCACCGTGTCTTTGTGCGACACAGAAAAGGTGAACGGATGGACTCTACATGCCTGGTTCCCACCGTGAAGCATGGAGGAGGAGGTGTGATGGTGATGGGGTGCCACGCCAGATGACCTGGCCTCCACAATCACCAGACCTGAACCCAATAGAGATGGTTTGGGGTGAGCTGGACCGTAGAGTGAAGGCAAAAGGGACAACAAATGCTAAGCATCTCTGGGAAATCCTTCAAGACCGTTGGAAGACCATTTCCGATAACTACCTCTTGAAGCTCCTCAAGAGAATGCCAAGAGTGTGGAAAGCAGTAATCAAAGCAAAAGGTGGCTACTTTGAAGACACCTAGAATATAAGATATATTTTCAGTTGTTTCATACTTTTTTGTTAAGTATATAATTCCACATGTGTTAATTCATAGTTTTGATGCCTTCAGTGTGAATCTACAATTTTAATAGTCATGAAAATACAGAAAACTCTTTGAATGAGAAGATGTGACCAAACTTTTGGTCTGTACTGTATAAAAGACTTTTTAGCCCAAAGTAATGGTACAAAAAAAAAATCACTATATTGGAATACAGTATACACATAATTTAAAAACAATTATCTGATAAGATTCTAAAATTTATATCCCAAGAGAGACCAAGACACCCCACTAGTGCTTTGGTTCCTAATGTAGTTCCTAATTCCATCAAAACAATAATGAAAAAGTCCTACTGTCAATAATAAATTAGTGTAAAATTAATGTGCAAACGTGCTGTATCTGTTCTTTCTCTATACAGTCACTTCTAAAAAAATACATGCTTGTTCAGTCCTCAGTGCAATACTCAGTGTAATAAAGTGCATAAATTTGTTGTCTAAACCAAACAGTGATGTAAAGAGCACAAAATGTAAAGAAAGGCACAAAAAAATTATAACCTCAATCTATACAACCCATCACAAAAATTAAGAAATGTGCAAAACTTGCATAATAAAGTGCAACAAGTGACTCAAAAAATGTTCCAGCGTGTAAAGACTGTGCAATGTGTAAATAAATCTATAGGACAGTAACACAAAAAAAGTTAGAGGGAACAGGGACACAGTTAAAGGCAAAGGTCAGATATCAAGAACACACTTGCAAGCATACGGGGTGCCTTATAACTCTGGTGTGGCAGAGGTTAATCCTATGTGTCACCCACTTATTGGCTGTATCAAAGCTACCTCCTGGGTGACCCTACATTTGGGATTTGATTATACACCACCTCTCTCCTGTCCAGTTTGTGTATATACTATGCTGCAGCTAACCAAGTTGTATACAAACAGATGCAAGAGTATTCTGAGCTTATCTGGCAGGCTACTAGGTTTAGCTGGCTACTAAAGCAATATAAATTACAAATGATTATGTCCAGAATGGAGGGGTCTATATATGGGCTGGTCCTGTGGAGGGAATAGTGGCTCACCCTTAATGCGTTTCGCCTTCGCTTCTTCAAGAAGGGTCAACTTTTTTATGATACCAAATCAATAATGTCCTCTGCTTTGCTACAATAAAGAATTAGTGGGGTGTCTTGGTCTCTCTTGGGATATAAATTTTAGTATCTTATCAGATAATTGCTTTTAAATTATTTGTTTACTGTATTACAATAAAGTGATTTTTTTTGTACCATTACTTTGGGCTAAAAACTCTTTATATATAGGTACCCTTTATTACCCAGTCTGCCACCGCTACACATAGGGCTGCCACTAGGAATTTCGGGGCCCTGTTCTGACAAAATTTTGGGGGCCCCTGAGGCCCTGCCCAGCCTCCCCCCAGCTCTGCCTACACAAAAACTCCATCTCCATCCAAAAATAATATTATATACCGTATATAGTGAAAAATTAGAACAGCACCAAAAATTACCTCAATTTATGTGCACAGCTTTCCCAACCAGCAATCGAGATGGTTCCTTATGACAGAGTACAAAAAGGAAAAACCAGGACAAAAAAATAGAAAAAAAGTGGACTTTATTGCCCAACCAATTCATGGTCATGCCATTGGGCAATAATGTCCACTTTTTTCTATTGCTTTTGTGCTGCTTTTCCTTTTCTTACCCTCATATATATATGATTATATATATACACAGTACAGACCAAACGTTTGGACACACCTTCTCATTCAAAGAGTTTTCTTTATTTTCATGACTATGAAAATTGTAGATTCACACTGAAGGCATCAAAACTATGGTTTGACACATGTGGAATTATTTACTTAACAAAAAGTGTGGGACAACTGAAAATATGTCTTCTATTCTAGGTTTTTCAAAGTAGCCACCTTTTGTTTTGATTACTGCTTGCACACTCTTGGCATTCTCTTGATGAGCTTAGAGAGGTAGTCACCGGAAATGGTCTTCCAACAGTCTTGAAGGATTTCCCAGAGATGCTTAGCACTTGTTGGCCCTTTTGCCTTCACTCTGCGGTCCAGCTCACCCCAAACCATCTCTATTGGGTTCAGGTCTGGTGATTGTGGAGGTCAGGTCATCTGGCGTGACACCCCATCACCATCACACCTCCTACTCCATGCTTCACGGTGGGAACCAGGCATGTAGAGTCCATCCGTTCACCTTTTCTGTGTCGCACAAACACACGGTGGTTGGAACTAAAGATCTCAAATTTGGACTCATCAGACCAAAGCACAGATTTCCACTGGTCTAATGTCCATTCCTTGTGTTCTTTAGCCCAAACAAGTCTCTTCTGCTTGTTGCCTAGCAGCTAGCCTGTGGTGCAGGCTGCAGGTGTCTGAGCCTCAGTTGCTCTTCATCCACTGGACCTCCTGGCAGCATGGGAAGCAATGTCTGACATGTATGGGTGAGTGTTTGCTTTAAATGGTCCTCTTTACATTGTATTATGCTGTCTACAGGACACATCAGAAATATAAAAATACGTAGAGTTAGGACTAATCCAACGGAGACATTCCTTGACGCTGGAGGAGTGGCTCAGGAGATTCAATGCTGCAGTCTCCTGCAAAATGTCTCTAATTTGGTGCAGTATGGCATTAACAGGTGTAGATACACATTATATATTTTTTTGCAATTTCCGGCTGTGCTGGCATCTTTTGCTTTTTTCTGAGAATTACACCCAGTATACAGAAGAGGAGAAATAGTATTGCGCAACATATACTGCATACACACGTGGTCAAAATTGTTGGTACCCCTCATTCAATGAAAGAAAAAACCACAATAGTCACAGAAATAACTTGAATCTAAAAAAAGTAATAAATAAAAAATCTATGAAAATTAACAAATGAAAGTCAGACATTGCTTTTCAACCCTGGTTCCACAGAATTAAAAACAAAAATAAACTCATGAAATAGGCCTGAACAGAAATGATGGTACCTCTGAAAATAATGTGACAAAAGAGATATGTTAACTCAAGCTATGTCCACTAATTAGCATCACAGGTGTCTACAATCTTGTAATCAGTCAATGGGCCTGTATGTAGGGCTTAAGATACTCACTGTGCTGTATGGTGACATGATGTGTACTACACCTAACATGGACCAGAGGAAGTAAAGAAAAGAGTTGTCTCAGGAGATTAGAAAGAAAATTATAGACAAGTATGATAAAGGTAAAGATTATAAAGCCATCTACAAGCAGTTTGATGTTTCTGTGACTACAGTTGCACATACTATTCAAAAATTTAAGATCCATGGGACTGTAGCCAACCTCCCTTGACGTGGCTGCAGGAGGAAAATTGATGACAAATCAGAGAGATGGATAATACGAATGGTAACAAAAGAGCCCAGCAAAACCTCTAAAGAGATTAAAGGTGAACTTCAAGCTAAAGGAACATCAGTGTGAGATCTCACCATCTTGTTTCTTGAGCCAAAGTGGACTTCATGGGAGACAACCAAGGAGGACACCATTGTTGAAAAAAAAAATCATAAAAAAGCCAGACTGGAATTTGCGAAAGTACATGTTGATGTCTCGCCCCAGGACCGTGGGGCACTCCGAACCAGGGTTTGACATGCGTCCGGGGGAGTCACAGGGGTCGAGACCCAGCTTTCGTGACCCTGGGGGCCTGCTTTCAAAAAGACGGGTGTTTTGGGTAGGATTTAGGGGATAGGTGTCGAGACACCACCTGTGGTATGCGGCTATTGGGCCGGTGCTGCGGTATGGGACCATCGGGGATGATGGACGGGCAGATAAGGTGTTATCACTCCACACAGGTGGAGCTGTTCCCCTGGGCAACCATACCAGTCTATGTCGATGGTAGGCCATTGGGGTGCAGGATTCATGGCGTTGAATAACTGACAGACATTCAGGCTGGTTTCCTTTTACCTTTACTGTAGTAGCAAACTTCAGGGTACAGTCCACAGTTGATGACAGGAATCAAGGTAGTCTGGAAGCAAGTTAGAGTTCTCCTTACCCTGCTGGTTCTGAGGCCTCCTTGCTGAGCCTCTGGCTGCTGGTCCTGGCTTCCTGTATCTAAGCTGCGACCCTTTGCTCCTGCTAGAAAGTCCTGCACTAGTATGTCAGGCAGTTCGAGCCCTTCCACGATGCCTCTCCTCTGACCACTGTCCCTGGGCTCTTCTACAGTGCTGTGGCCCAAGTGCTGTGTTAGCCAGGAGACTTGGAATCTTCTGTCCTCCAGTTTTGGCTGCTGGGCCAAAGCACTCCTGCAACCTTGGACCCCGGTGTCCGGTTCTGGCGCTCTGCTCTGGGGTGAACTGGTGACGGGCTCCTCTCCCCAGGTCTACTCCTATCCTCTCCTCAGACCCTTGCTCACAAGTCCCTTACGCTGGCTACAGAGTATCCTCGGATGAGCCTGGCACTGCTCCAGTCCGCAGAATGTCTTCACAGTCCTCCTAGGAACTGAACTGCCTAACCCCGCCTTCAGCCAGAATTTATAGGGGACTCCCCTGAACCTGGGTTAGAGTTTCCCCTTCTGGTCTGGAGTCAGGAAGGTGTTGTGTGCTGTGGGTTACCTGGTGTGGATATTTTACCTTGCTTCCAAGCATGACCAAACCCCCAGAAGGAGGTAAGGACATCATGGCAACCGGACTCTGGGGTGCCACATTTTCCCCTAGTGAAATTCAGTACTCCTGGACTGAGGAAACATTTTTTTGTAAACATAAGAAATAACAATCAATAATACACAATACAAATGTACAGGGTCTCAAAATGAAAAAGTTACAAAAAACAAGAAAAATTGTGAAAAGCAGTCACTACGGCACTTAGTCCTTCCTTCCACCGTTGGCTGATGAAGAATATTTACAAAATTGTCTTTACCACAACCAGTCCAGTGGCATATGGTCCATGTTTAAATATACAGTAAATGTTCCAGAATATGCAAAAGTTCATACAGTAATTCCTGTAGGCACGGTATGCTTGGTGGTTGCTTAGTTACATATTTACATGCTTACAAGAAATGAAGAAAACATATTTACAGTTTCAACATATTTACTTAATTCTGCTAATTTTCTCTGTAATGAGCTGGGAATTGCCCTAAATTACTACGGGTGGATCTACACTGTGTGCAGAATTATTAGGCAAATGAGTATTTTGATTACATGATACTTTTTATACATGTTGTCCTACTCCAAGCTGTATAGGCTTGAGAGCCAACCACCAATTAAGTAAATCAGGGGATGTGCATCTCTGTAATGAGGAGGGGTGTAGTCTAATGACATCAACACCCTATATAAGGTGTGCTTAATTATTAGGCAACTTCCTTTCCTTTGGCACAATGGGTCAGAAGAGAGATTTAACTGGCTCTAAAAAGTCCAAAATTGTGAGCTGTCTTGCAGAGGGATGCAGCAGTCTTGAAATTGCCAAACTTTTGAAGCTTGATCACCGAACAATCAAGCGTTTTATGGCAAATAGCCAACAGGGTCGCAAGAAGCGTATTGGGGAAAAAAGGCACAAAATAACTGCCCATGAATTGAGGAAAATCAAGCGTGAAGCTGCCAAGATGCCATTTGCCACCAGTTTGCCATATTTCAGAGGTGCAACGTTACTGAAGTATCAAAAAGCGCAAGGTGTGCGATACTCAGGGACATGGCCAAGGTAAGAAAGGCTGAAAGACACGACCACCCTTGGACAAGAAACAAACACAAGATAAAACGTCAAGACTCTTACTCTTACATTGCCGATTTCTCCTCCAGACAGCTCCACTTGCTGCCTCTGAACCAGGGCCTTTATCTCTTTCTGCAGGAGTCGCTGCTGCCCGAGGTTGTCAGTTTCGGCAACCTGTTGTAACAAAACAATAATCTCCCCTAGGAAATTCTCAATCACATTAGTACCTAGAGTAAACATGGGATTACTTTCACGTCGGTCTACATCAACAATCACCATTTCTTGGGCTTTTAGTTCTATACACCCCACCTTCAAGGTGACTTCTTTAAATACCACCTGTGGCATAGGTAAACCATCTGCTGGTAAAACTATCATCTGGGCAGCGTGTAATGTCTGAATCAGCCCAGTACTGCTTGTTAAGGATATAGATATTGATGTCACCTGCATTCATGGGGATACCAACTAGCACGATAGATAGGATCGGTCATCTTTCCACATACCTGTAGAGCCAGTTCGATGGGCCAGGCTGCCTCATTACTGGGTGGGGGTGGCCCACTAACCCAGGGGTTGCTTGTTTAAAGTACAAAACCTGGCGATGTGACTCGCCTCATTACAGCGGCAGCAGATGGGTTGCCCTGCTGAATCACAGCGATCGCTGGGTCGTCCTCCGGTCGACGGATTCCTCCTCTGGTGCATCCATGGGAAGTCATCTGGGCTGGAGGCCAACTCTCTTATCTCTGTGAGCCTGGATCTTTGCAGGGACTGGACAGCTTTGCCGTATATATACATTGAATAATACAGATATTGAGAATTACTCCCAGCATAAAAGACAGGAAAAGTGGTACTGTGTAGTGTATATACAGAATAATACAGATACTGAGAATTACACCCGGTATACAGAAAAAGAGAGTTGGTAATGTGCCGTAGATATACACTGAACTATACAGTTAAAAAGAAATAGAACCAGTATACAGGATAGGAGAAGTGGTACTGTACATTGTATATGCACAGAATAATACAAATACTGAGCATTACACTCACAACAAAAAATAGTAAAAAAGCCAGCACCACCAGAAGATAGCTTGCAATAAAAACTGTGCAAATGCACATATTCCTTCCAAACTGTATAATATTAGAAAACTGAGAAATTTGGCAAATTATTGCCCAATCTTTTGAGCCACCCTGCCACGTCATGGCAATCTCATCAGGGTGGTCCTGGTCTATATATTCTCATTTAAGTTGGGTCATGCAGCCTCCAACATACACATAAAGTAGACCAATAAAAGCAGCATTTACCTGGTGAACCTCAAACCTACCCATATGGTGCCAGACTGGTGCCGTTAGGCTGTTTATTTCAAGCTAATTGCTTGGGCCTGCCTCACCTTTGTTAATGAGGGCTGGCATGGTGTTGAGAGTTAATTCTGAAAAGCCCAAGCATATGTGGTGTCAGCTGCATGTGCTTGGCCTGAAATGCCAGTATTCACATGCACTAGTCTGGCACCAGTTTTGAGATTCACCAAGTAAATGCTGCATACACAGTTCTGAGTATATGTTGCAGAGCACAGCCTGACTATTCGATTTATACCTGCTATTTGCAATGGAACAAGCTGCTGCAGCACATTATGCATACACTACACAGAGTATTGAATATATTACACTATACAGTGGGAAGTTGTGTACACTGGTTAAAATTATACACTGAAAAGCACCACTTTTCCTGTACTGGATTTGATTCTCAGTATCTATATTATTCTGAGTATATACTGTACATATACAGCACAGTACCACTTCTTATGTCCTGTATACTGGACATTATCCTCAAAAAACAGCAAAAAAACAGCACCACCAGAAGATAGCTTGCAATAAAAAATGTGCAAATGCACATAATTCAAATTATTTTTTATTGGAATTATTAACAATGTAATAAAGCAGATTAGACAATTGCACATTGTATAGAAAGAACATCAGTACATAAACAAACAGAAGGAAACAATACACAAGGTTTAAAACAATTATCTTGTTCAACAGATTCCAACATGGGAAAAAAAGAACAAACTGTAAAATCTAATATATAAAGCTGAATGTGTGTATGTATGTGTGTGTGTGTATATCCGGGATTAGCATCTACACCATCGCAACTACAGTCATAAAATTTTGCACAGCCACACATCTGGACCCCGAGAGCGTCATAGGCTATGTTATGAGGCGAAATTTTAACCCTGCGCATTCCAGTTCACCAAACAATTTTGCCCCTATCTGCATAATGGGGAAAAAGTGAAAGGAAAAGTGTTAGAGGAAAATCGACAGCTGCCAGCTACAGCCACAAAATTTTGCACAGTCACAAGTCTGGACCCCGGGAGCGTCATAGGCTATGTTGTGAGGTGAAATTTTAACACCGCGCATTCCAATTCACCAAACAATTTTGGCCCTATCTACATAATGGAGAGTAAGTGACTGTTACCAGTTGACAGTTGTGAATGAGAGGGGCTTAATGACAGCACCAAAGGTAACAGCATATACCAGCATATAGTTACTAAGGTGGGGCCCTGACATGGAATATTCACCACGCACGGGGACATGTATACACCCCACATGCACACAAAGAGTAACAGCTAAGGTAGAGCCCCAACATTGGATACTCACCATGCACCCAAACACAAACACACACACCACAAAGAGACACACACACCACAGAGACACACACCACACAGACACCTTCCCCACAGGGACACACACAGATACACACCCTATAGGGACACATGCACTCACCCCACAGGGCACACACTCCACAGGGACATACACACATACACACCCCACAGGGACACAGAGAGACACACACACACACACACCCCACAGGAACACACAGACCCCATAGGGATGGACACACACCACAGAGACACCCCTCCCCCCACAAGGACACACACCACAGGGACCCCCCCACAGGAACACACACACACCACTGGGACACACACCCCAGGGACACACGCACCCCAGGGACACACACACTACACAGACAGTCACAGATGTGCACAAATCGCCTCACACAACTCGCCTCATATGTCTGGTATCTTTAATTTCCAAAAATAAGCATCTGGTTAAAAACAGCCAATGTGGAACACATTTGCCATATAGAGAATTAAGGCAGATGTCAGTCACATCATCTGAGGAAAGTTCTGCCATGCTGACTGTATTTGGGAAAATCATTGAGATCCACTCAAGGTCCTGTGTAATCACTGACCTATGACATCCGAGATGTGTTTGATGGAGACAAATCTAGATACGCTGCAGCCATTGGAGTCCATTTAGACCACACAGGCTACTCACAGTTGTTCCAGCAACATATGGCCTGGAGTTGTCATGTTGAATAATGTGTCAAGGAGAAACTTTGGAGAAATAGCTGCACCACAGATCCTATGACCAAATTAAATGTAATGCTGAGCCATCAGCGCACCTTGAATGAAGACTAGAGGGGTCAAAATGTGGCTCCCCTGCGGGGATTGCCACAGGACCCACCGGTGCAGGGAGGGATGTACACCTTGGCACACACAGCACACAACACCTTCCACCCCAGGCCTGAGGAGAGGAGTCAGTTAGTCTGCACTTGGCAGTGAAGAGAGCAGTTAGTGAAGGAGCTGGTTGCTGGGACCAAGCCAGGCCCAGAACCAGGAAAGCTGACCCAGCTGGGCTGAGCCGTCGGCAGAGGGATGGAGGCCAGTGGGAGAAATAGGAAGGAGGAGGAAGGGAACAGTTCTGAGAACCCTTTAGCCACCTGGACACCGAAGTCCGAAGCTGCTATTCATCTACAGTGTGGCAGCAAGATTCTGGACAGACCAGGACGATCTATTCCCCCTGAAGTAAAAAATAGAAGACTCCAAACCTGACCAAGCATAGGACCAGGGACCTGAGCAGAGAATAGGAAGGTCCTCATTGTCGGTTGTGGAACAGCACTCTGAGAGGGAGAAAGAGCGGCAGGTTCAGCTAAAGGCAGAGCTTACCCCAAACACCGTACACACTAATAGAGGAGGCCTCACAACTCTCCATGGTGAAAGTCCCAAGCTGCACCGAAACCTGGTTACCCTCTTGGACCATATCTGTTACCTGACATCAGTAAAAGGTACCGAAACAAAGACAATTGTGTGTGTGTGCCTGATTCCCCGCCGCCTGCAGCATTCACAGCAGAACCGCTACTACTACTCCCCTCATCCACCCCACTACCCTGAGTTAAAGCTCCACCTGTGGAGAGCTGTACTATCAAAGCTGCATTTCCATCACCTCAGCCGGCCGCAGCACTGGTAACTCTATTACCAGGTACCACAGGTGGCGTCACATTATCATTCCACATCATCACCACCCCTATCCCTGCCACTGAGGGTCCAGGGCACGGAACCAGGAACCGACCAGCCGTGATCTCCCACCGAAGTGATCCCCTGTTCCGGTATCCGAGTTCCCCCTACCCTGTTGACCGGATCACATACATTATGCAACCTGACCCCATAATCATAGGAGTTGGACCAGTGTGACATTCTCTCATAAGGGCCTCTTCTTGTGTTACCCACATACTTTCTAGGCCAGTCTACAGCTATCATTGCATTCAAGAAAAAATTAGGATTCATCACTGAAAAGTAAAAACCTCTATTCCAGCCTTCAATGCTGTCTTGCTCTATACAATGATAGCTTTGAGATCATTGGTATGAGGTTAATGGGCAACAGTAGCCAGACGTCTGGTTCATAGTCCAATGTCATGTAAAGACCTTCTAATGGTTTGTGTGGAGACTGGATATTGCATACTAAGCGTTAGGCATCAAACATTTTTACTTGCAGTAAAGAATGAATAACTGTTGGCATAGTAGTAATGTGGCCACTTCTCCATAGTGTCTTACCATAGAAAAGTCATGTGACGCCGGCGGGGCGGTGCTTGGAGAGAGTGTCGGAGATGCGGAGGAAGGACAATCCTCCGATCCGACACGGCTTTGAACTGCCGGCGCCATCATGCCGGCAGTTCATAGCTGCAGTGAGAGGTGACGCCGCGTGCCAGGGAAAACGGCTCTGCGTGCCATCCCTGGCACGCGTGCCATAGGTTCGCCATCACTGGGCTAGGGTCATATCTGCATCTGCCCTGAGCCTGGCCAATCTGGTCAATCTGTCAGAAACGTAGTTTCTGGCCAGAGCAGCGCATAGCGTTACCAGCATGTAATACTATGTGCTGTGGTAAGCTTCTGGTTGCCATAGAGATCCATAGCCTGGCGGCGCATAGTGTTACATGCTGGTAACACTATGCGGTGCTCCGGCCAGAAACTAAGTTTCTGGTAGATTGTCCAGGCTCAGGGCAGATGCAGGTCTGACCCTAGCCTAAGAGGCACAGTGGTGGCATTATTATGTGGGGCAGTAAGGGGGGGTTCTGCTCTTGTACCACATAATATGGATACTAATAAGTAATGTGGACACATATGGCTGCAGCGGCTCAGTATTGGGGTATCATCAGAAGGAGGAGTTTGTGCAGATTGGGAATATATAGGCACGGTGCTGAAAATGTGAGAAGTCAAATGCGTCAATGTATGTATTCTATAGACAAGTCATGGCTGGAACAAGTTATCATGTCGGTCTGGGCCAGATGAAAATAAAGCAAACAGTCAAAGACTCCATCTGAAAGAAGGTCAGCTAAAAGTCACCATCCATAACTGTACTGTAATCTCTCACATGTTCTGCAGGACTGGTATCTACTGCTATAGATCTCCATATGGTGGTAATATCGATGTTGACATTTGCATAGATTTATTTCCAATAAAAGCCCAGTCATCTGTTGAGGTTCCCCTGTACCTGCTATTAGGGTGTGCCAGCATAGATAGTTACCACAATTACCTGGTTAGGGACCCACTCAGTTGTTTCGCCACTCTTAAGCTGAACCCCTAGCTATGCCTCTGGGAGGAACTATAACTCAGAGTTCATAGAATGAGCTCACAGTACCTCCAGAATTTGAAGAGTGTTTGTGTGGAATAATGGCCAAAATGACACCCCAGCAATGCATGTGACCAGTGTCTGAATGGAGTGCCTAGAGGCCACCCTACCACTACTCTACATAGAGATTTTACCTGTTCATTCTCCAGCCTCATGTACGTAAAACACAAAATAGTGTGTAAAAATCTGTATGCTGGGCCAGTCCAGGCATGCATGCGACTAGTTTGTCTATTCAAGAAGTGTCTTCAAGCTGTCATCCCCAACAAAGGCTAAGTATTAAACAAAGTTCAGTTAGTGTGTGTTACTTTTTCTCTTTGTCATTCCTCATTATTACATACAACTTAAAGGGAGTCTCCTACAAAGTTCATTTTAATCAATCTTGGAATAACAATAATTTCCAGAATATATTGTGTTTAAAAAAATGTTCCCTTGCTGAGATAATCTTATATATGTGTCCCTGCTATGTACTGTGTAATAGTATCGTCTGACCATACAGGGACATGGTCTGATCATACCACATCTCCTGTGATGAGATAATCTTATATAAGTGTTCCTGCTATGTTCTGTGTGATGGATGTGTCTGACTGTACAGGAACATGGTCTGATCATACCACAGCTCCTGTTTTGAGTTAGGCTAGGGTCACATTTGCGCTAAAATGTTCAGATCCTGATCCGGTTTTGAGCTGTTAAAAAGCTCAAAACCGGATCAGGAACCGCTCCCCATAGAAGCCCATTATTTAAACTGATTGCTCTACATGCAATCCGGTTACCGCTTGAAGATCTGCAGCCTGCGGTAAAAATAATGCAGGCTGCAGTTTTCACAGCAGTTAGGAAAGCGCAGGCGGATTGCTATAATGGGCTCCTATGGGAGCCCATGTGGCTGCCGCAAGGGAAATGGAGAATGCCTGCGGCAGCCGTATGCTTTGTTCAACCCTGCTGTAGGGATGAACAAAGGGTTAATCTTAATAATAGATGTGGGCAACATGTCTCTAGGGGATGCCCACCCTCCCTAGAGACATGGTGTCCACTCAGGAGGGCATGTGAGGGGTTAATATGTGTCATTATAGTATTGCCGGCATTTTCAATTTTATGAATGAATGCGGCGGCGCCTCACAGTAGAAGAGATACTGTACGTTATGTACGTACTGTATGAGCCCCTGTCCTTGATCCTGAAAGTTGTAAAAATAGGTGTATGGGTAGCACACCGCCATAGACCTAATGTTAATGCTTTCAGGACCAAGGACAGGGGCTCATACAGTATGTACATAACGTACAGTATCTCCTCTACAGTGAGGCGCCGCCGCATTCATTCAGAAAATTGAAAAAGCCGACAATACTATAATGACACATATCAACAACTCACATGCCCACCTGAGTGGATAGCATGTCTCTAGGGAGTGTGCAAACATGAATATTGTTGCTTTTAGTGCTCAATTTTATTTCGTATCCTTATTTGTTCACAAGTAAAGTGGTTCTTCGATATCAGTGAAAAAAACGTTTTCGGCCATGTAAGGCCTTTCTCAATTTTCACAACTACAAAGTAATATACAGAACAAAATGTAAGTAACATCATACAGATAACATGATGCCAATTAATATGCATACAGTTCATATCGACTAAGTATACACAAAAATGTCACAAAAGCAATATAAATCACATGATATAGTCTATGAACTATAATGAATATACATAAAAAAAACTGCGTGATACAAAAAGGACCTCCAAGAAGGTACCAAGGAGGACGATGAGGAGGGGGAAGATGCCAGGGAGGAGGTCGTCATCCGATGCAACTTTGACCACAGGTAATGAAAAAATAGTTTAATATATCTTCATGTGCCTTATCTCCTATTAATCTACAACTTTTACAAAAAGGTCTAACATTCAGTGCATTACCTAAATTTAATGCATTTAACCTTGATCAAGATTTACGATGTTTTTTTCGAAAATTAAGACTTAAGGCACATTTTGATATAAAAAAAAATGACACCAGTACCTGCGCTCTTCCTCCTTCTTCTCCTCAATTGGACCCTACTTTAACTATGAAAACTTTGAATATTTCTTCTCCAAGTTCGTTTTGTCCACCATGTACTTACCATCCGGTTGAAACGTTTACCTCATTTGTATCTAATGATGTTGAACAATTGATGAATAATATAGAACAAGGTTGTTTTAAAGTGAAACATAATTTATCCCAACTAGAGACACTAGCACTAACTAATTTGAAACAAAATCGAAATATAGTGATAAAGCCAGCCGATAAGTGTGGGGCCGTAGTCGTGATTGACCACACAAAATACATAGCTGAGATACACAGGCAGTTGAGTGATGTTTCTACATATCTTCCTTTATCACGAGATCCTTCTTATTCTTTGAAAGTGATCATTAAATCACTAGTCGACCACTACAAAACACTTGGAGTGATTGACGCTAAAGTGGCTGAATTTATGCAACCAACACATCCTTCTATTCCTGTGTTCTACATACTGCCGAAGGTCCAAAAAGACCTTTATAATCCTCCCGGTCTCCCTATAGTGTCTTTGACGAACTCCCTTCTCTCACCCTTGGCTATAGTCATTGACAAAATGGTGGCTCCACTTATTTCGCATATCCCTTCCTATATTAGGGATACATCTGATTTCTTGTCGAAATTAAATACCATTGAGCATATACCCCCTCATACTCTTTTGGTGACACTTGATGCCAATAATCTTTATACCAGTATCACTCACACAGATGGTTTGACCTCAATGGATTGGTTTTTAAACATATATTCCAACTTAACTGAGGTGAAACAATAATTTAGTTTAGACTTCCTCAAGATAATACTCACCCATAATTTCTTCTTATTTCAAGATCAAATTTACCTACAGGTAAAAGGAACTGCTATGGGAAGTAATGTGGCCCCATCTTTCGCGAATGTATATATGGCGCATTTTGAGGACAGGTTTGTTCAATTTAATTCTCTGGCACAGAACCATATTTTATTATGGTACAGATTTATAGATGATATTTTCATACTTTGGACTGGTACTCCAGTGGAGTTACAGGAATTTTTTGATCAAATTAATCAATTTGTACTTGGTTTGACCTTCACCATCCATTCTGATCCACATGAGATTAGTTTTTTAGACACACTCATCTCCTTTTCAAACAAAGGTACCTTGAAGTCTGATTTATTTCGAAAACCCACTGATAAAAACAGTCTTCTGTTATACAGCAGTTGTCATCCTAAACATACTAGGAATGCTCTTCTATATTCTCAACATCTTCGCATTGAAAAAATTGTTTCTAATCCCTCCCTTAAAAAACAACGTCATGAAGAGATGACTTTTAGATTTTTAAATACGGGTTACCCTCACCGTGTAGCTCTTCCTAGGACACGTACGGGTAACACACCATTATGGTGTTATAAAAGGGCTCCGAATTTACGAGATCATTTAGTCCGTTCTGACATTGGATTTAATCAGATTAAATCTCACCAAACCTTTTTATCTACCCCAAAAAAGGGGAATTTTTCTTGCAATAACTGCCTTCAATGTTCCAATTTGGTGAGGGGCAACACTTTTTCCCATCCCAGATCTGGGAAAATGTACTATTTCAATGATTTTCTTACTTGCAATTCTTCGCACGTCGTGTATCTTAATAAGTGTCCTTGCGGTCTCGGATATGTTCGAGAAACTGTCCAGCATATCCGAGAACGCATTTCTAAACATAAGTCAAAAATAAGGTGTGAAAATACATTATTACCTGTTTCTTACCATTTCATTTCAAAAGAGCATAGTATTTCCCAACTCAGGTATCATATTTTAGAACATGTACCTCCCATGAGAAAGGGAGGTGACAGAATCAAGCGCCTCAAGGAAAGGGAGGAATTTTGGATTTTTACACTACAGACTCATGAACTGAAGGGGCTTAATCGGGAGTATGAAGTATTTCATTAATCTCTTACACATCGTTAGTAATTATCAATTTTAAATACAATCCTGCCCATTACAATGTGGTACTCTCATAGATCAATAAGGGACATTCCCTATCTTGAATATCCTTATGAGCCCTTTTTTTAGACCTGATATACTTATCCCTTTAATGGGATACATTATATACTGATGTATATTTTTAAGAATTTTGACTGATTTTGACTTATTTTATATTTATCTCTTCTTAGCAGATTCCCTAAAGTTGGTTGCACCAGATTTTGAACTCTGAAAAGCAATCCTTAAAGTATCCTTTGCAAAATTCATTATAGAATGCTGTCTTCCGCTCTTTGCAACTGCGCATGCGCAGCTTGCATTCCACGGAGCGACTTCCTGCGTTCCAAATACGGGAACCAGGTTGCCGGCATAATGTAATTTCCAGTTTCCTTAAATACTGGGCTGAGCGTGCTGTAAGCCGCTCACAGCCCAGGAAAGCCCTCCACGGCGTTCATGTAAGTTAACAAGCGGCAACACTATGCTTTTATCACAGAGATCACTTTTAGGTGCTTGATACCATCTTATGCTTTGTATTTTCACTTATAGGTCTGCCCCTTTATAATGGTAAGAAGCATAGGGCTTACTGAGGTTCAATCAATACATGATCTATTCACCTGGTAATACGTCTTTATTTTCTTCTTTATTACTTTAAGGCTGGTTTCACACTACAATTTTGTGAAATCCGACGCTGTTCGATATAAATCGGACAGCATCAGATCCGAATTTGCCCCCATGTAATCCTATGGGGATCGGACCGATTCGGATGTGCACTAAATGGCATCTGAATTGCGTCCGATCCGATTTTTTCCGATTTCTTTCGGGTGCAAAAATCGGAGACTGCTCAAATTTTTGCATCCAAGTCAAAAACCAGATAGAATCGGATCTGACAAATCGGATGGCAATTTTGGCCAAATCTGATCCGATCCCTAGTTTTTAACATGGGGCCCTATATAGCATAGTCCGAGGAAACATCTGATGTCTCCTCGGCCCCGATTTTAGTGTACTGAGCATGCTCAGTACACTAAAACTGCTCCTAACCATCTAATTTCACTTCCGCAATGTATATACATACATTGCGGGAGTAAAATTAAGTGAAGCAGGGGTTAAAAATAAAGAATATGTATGCTCACCTGTCCACGAGCCCCCCGACGTCTCCAGCACCTCCTGCCTATAGGACCTGCCGTGATGTCACAGTCACATGACCGGTTACCGCGGTAACCGGTCATGTGACTGTGACATCACGCGAGGTCCTAGGATCAGAAGATATAGCTGGAGACGCCGGGGGACTCGTGCACAGGTGAGAATAAAGATGTTTTTTATTTTTTAGTCCGGAGGAGAGGGGAGAAGAGGGGGAAACACAGAGGGGAAAAGCAGGAGTATCGGGGGAGAAGCGGGAGTACAGGAAAACACAGGGGAGAAGCAGGAGTACCGGGGGAGAGCAGGGGAGAACCGGGAGAACAGGGGACAGACAGGTGACAGGAGGCAGAGAGGAGCGAGATGACAGGAGGAGCCGGCCAAACTGATCCTGCAAAATGTCGGGATGGCAGGGATCAGTTTGGATCCGATGCTGTCCGATTTATATCGGATAGCGTCGGATTTCACAAAATCGTAGTGTGAAACCAGCCTAAGCAATGTTCTAGCTGTGAGCCATTTCGTGCAATAAGGACAATCATCTGTAGGTATTTACTTTTATATAACTTTTGTTTCATTGTATTTGTTACACTTAAGGTACCTTTACACATCGCAACATTGCATGCAATTTCACTTGCAACTTACTGGTTGCAGTGAAATCATGGACACATTGTTACATCTGTACACAGCAACAAAATGGAACAATGTGTCCATGATTTCACTGCAACCAGTAAGTTGCAAGTGAAATTGCATGCAATGTTGCGACATGTAAAGGTACCCTTAAGGTACCTTTACACGCCGCGACGGCAGGCTGGAAACATCGCGCGACAAGCTACAATTGTAGCTTGTAGCGTCAATATCGCCTGTAGTAGCGGCGTCTGAAGAGGCGACGCTACAGCCGGCGACAGATACATTTGTTTATGGTCTCTGCTCATAAACTTAAGGCAACATCGCCGATTGCAGCGAGCTGTATCGGCGTGTAAAGAAGCGACGGAAGGCAACTCTGGACACCCGGCGATGTGGCTGCCATGTATCTAAGGCGTGACACAGTCGCCATGTTACCGCGCCCCATCTGCGATCATTGGAGGTCGCTCCTGCTTTATGATTGGTAGTCGCAGCATAGGGCGGGATATTTAAGGAGCTGACCAGTCACACTACACAATTACTCGAGCGTGCTGTATTAATCAGCCTCCTGCGATGCCTGGCCAATCCTGATGATATTGCGCTGTCCTATCATCGTACGGACGGCTCGTAATCCAAGATTGTTGCACGCCTATGTGCTATCCCTGCTGCACCGGGTCCGCCCATAGTAGCTTGTTGGAGCGGTGTGTAAACATGGTACGCTACGCTACAGCTGGCTACTTGAGACACCCGGCGATGTAGCTAGCTATAGATGTAGCGTAGCGTAGCGCACCTTATGGCGGCGTGTAAAGAGGGTGCGTTGACCGTTTGTAGCCGTTCGGGCGTGCTCGTGCACGCGAAGTAGCGCGATGTATCCAGCCTGCCGTCGCGGCGTGTAAAGGTACCTTTAAAGACTTATTTTTTTCATTAGTATCTTTTTTCTAGATAATTTTATTGATATATCCTCTGACTGAGGGTTTCATTTAGTGCTCACACCTGGAGGTGCTACATATAATACCTGTTTTCAGGATAGAGACCCACTAGGTAATGTAGGCAGAGATTGTAACTAGGTATTTCTTGCTACCTGTTACTCATACTACTTTACCTGTCCAGTTTCATTATGTATACCCTGATGTAAGATTTCTTCTGGTGATTTTTACTTGCTATTATTTTCCTTATCAATTCATTTTAGTGCCTTATATCACGTTGGTTTTTGTATATTTCAACCAAGCAAAAAATTTGATTGTCACAAGGTATTGATAAAAAAACGTTTTTGTTTCTCCAAGCAGCATTTTCATTGTTTCATAGGACAGATGTCCTTTTTGTATCAGGCAGTCTTTTTTATGTATATTCATTATAGTTCATAGATTATATTATGTGATTTATGTTGCTTTTGTGTGACATTTTTGTGTATACTTAATCAATATGAACTGTATCCATATTAATTGGCATCATGTTATCTGTATGAGGTTACTTACATTCTGTTTTGTATATTACTTTGTAGTTGTGAAAATTAAGAAAGGCCTTACATGGTCGTAAACATTTTCTTCACTGATATCGAAGAACCACTTTACTTGAGAACAAATACGGATATGAAATAAAATTGAGCACTAAAAGCAACAATATTCATGTTTGCACACTCCCTAGAGACATGCTGTCTTCTCAGGTAGGCATGTGAGTTGTTAATATGTGTCATTATAGTATTGCGGCAGTGAAAAGGACAAGTGACTGTGCTACGTGGTAAGCTGTCTCCCAGTGTAAAGACTGTATATAAACTATTACAACTGCCTCAGGGATCCCGCTCCACCTACAGGGAGCGCAACCATCTTGCTGCATCAACATTACCCCGGAGATCTGAAAGCAGCAGCGGTATCATTACTGGGTACCGTAGGTGGTGTCACTAACTCTTTTTATTTATCCCCTTTTTCAGCGACCACCAGGGCCACGAGCCACAGGCCAGGGCACAGACCACCTGTGACAACCCCATAAACTACAGCCCAGGACCAGGTATCCCACGGCCCTGGGGCGGGTCACTTCCAGCTATGTTAGTCCTTTGCCAGCGGGTGGATCCATCAATCAGAGAAATTACTCTCTGTGCACCGGAGACTGGAACCCAGATTAGTTTATTCACCACAGTATCACATCTTCAAGAGACCAGAGTCTTCCTATCCATGAGCCCTGATGATCATCTCCTAATTTGCTGATTTTCAGAGTTGTGCCCGCAGCACAACCTAATCAGGCGAGTAATATTGCTGATTTTATTCTCCATATTTCCCACTGGTATTACACAGAAGCGCTCTTTTTTATTTTTTGAATTCTTATCTCTAGTGATGTCTATGTTATACTTTGATTTCAGCTAGGGGGCTGCAAAAGGAAGCAAAATTGTGATTAACTCGTTAAATCATACCAACTGTGCTGTATTCGCACTTAATTCCAGGTCCACTCATTAAGCCTCATATACATTTACTGTGTCCCCCTCCCACCATCTGTGACAGTGACTGTGATTGGCTGTAGCCAAATGACCTCTGTGATTGGTTGCCATACACACATACACACACTGGTGTATAAATAAATAATTGGAAAAATGGCGTAGGATACCCTGTATTTTTGATTCTCAATGCAAGTAAAGCAGACAACTGTGCGCTTTATGTTGGCTGGGTACCAAAATACGGGGGACCCCTCATTTTTTATTACTTAAATATATTAGATTAAAAAACTAGATGGATGCCTGATTGTGTTGCATCGGGAGGGCATTGATGTCATGATGATGGTGGGCTCTGTGGCGCTAGGGGCCATCTCTCCCCCTGTGTATTCTCTCCCCCCCCTCGTGCACTCTCTACCTGCCCATTCTCTCTGCCCTCATGTACTCTCTCCCTTGACTTATCTCCCTATGTGTGCTCTCCCCCCTTGTGTACTGTCTCTCTCTCCTGTCCGAGCTCTCTCCCTTGTCCGCGCTCTCTCCCCTTGTGCTGTTATCTCCCCTCATGTGCTCTCTGCATTCAGCTGTCCTCCTCCCATGCGCTCTCCTCCCATTGTGTAATGTACGGTATATACATAAATGTATTTTTATTTAAAAATCTGTTTCTGTGTTTATTTTTAATTATAAAGTGTTTAATTTCCTGGTAAAAAATGTGTAGGGCTACGCTGTATTTTCTTTTGCCAGTGTAGATAAACCTTGTAGCTCCTGGCTGCCATCCCCCGCTGCCTGGTGTTACTTTCGCTTCACTGGAAATGAAAAATACAGGGAATGCCACATTTTTTTTCAACCTTTTAAATAAATAATGAAAAAATAAAATTGGCTGAGCTCTGCCATATTTTCTATTGCCAGCCAAGGTACCCAGACAGCTGGGGGCTGGAATTCTCAGCTTGATAAGGCCCAAGTATTCTGGGCCCCCATGCTGAAAACTACAGCCAGCAGCTGCCCCAGAATGAGAGATACCAAAACTGGCGGTTGCCCCGCTCTTCCATCTGCCATGTAGTGGTGGCAGACCATGTAATAAAGGGGTTGTTGTCAGCTTTTTTTGGTTACTGACATCAAACTCTATTGCTAATGACAGTAGTCAGTATGATGGCTGACCATTAGCAATACTTTCAGTAAAGAGTAAAAAATAACACACACAGAGAAAAATCCTTTATTGCATTCAAAGTAGACAGAGACACCTCATTATCCACTGTTTAAGCTCCCACCAAGCTCCCCTTTGACATAACCCTGCAATTACTGCAATTTTGCTGGGGGTGGGGGGTGTGATGCATCATACCGCCGTCTTTGTATAACCGAGTGTTCAAAGATGGCGGCCGCGTAAGTACGTTGCATGTGTGTGTGTCCCGCCATATCATGTGTTCCGCTGCATTTGTGTGTATACATGTGTGTGTATATATGTGGTGACCCACTGCATCATGTGACCTGCCATGTGTGTATATATGTGTGTATATATGTGTGTGTATGTGTATCCCTGTCGCATTATGTGACCCACAGCATGTGTGCAAATGTGTGTACATGTGGACCCGCTGCATAACGTGACCCACAGTGTTTGTATATATGTGTGTATATGAGTATATCACCACCACATCCCATGACCCACTGCGTGTGTGTATGTGTGTATATATGTGTGTGTATATATGTATAAGTGTGTGTCCCCGCCGCATGTGTGTATGCGTGTATACTTGTATACATTTGTCTCTATGTGCGTGTGTATATATGTGGACCTGCTGCGTCATGTGACCTGCCACGTGTGTATATATATGTGGATATGTGTCCGTGCCTGTCGTGAGACCCGCCACATATGTATATGTGTATACATGTGTATCCGCTGCATCACGTGACCCGCTGTGTGTTTGTGTGTATATGTGTATGTCCCCGCCGTGTAACATGACCCGCCGCATGTATGTATACCTGTGTGTATGTGTGCGTATATGTGGAGCCGCTGTATCATTTGACCCACCGTGTGTATGTATATGCATATATAAATATATATGTATGTGTGTGACATGACGAGCTGAGTCACGTGACCCACCATGTGTTTAAATGTGTATATATATATATATATGTGTGTATGATGTGACCCACCGCGTGTGTATATGTGGCGTCCCTGCAGTCTGGTCGCCACGGAGGGGTACTACAGGTGTGGTATTCCCAGCTGCGGTAACCAAGGTCATTAATTCCAGTCACCCACAAACACACCGAACACACACGGTTCCAGGGATAGCAGGTGAACCAGGCAGTGGGGCGACTCAGGCAGCCCGTGGGACGGTGGAGGGAGAAAGATGGTGGGTGGGAAGTGAGCAGGAAGCGGTCAGGAAAAGGAAAGGGACAAAGGAAAAACACCACGGGAAGTGGACATGTGTGGAGATGAGGCTCGTCCCGAGGCCAGATACCTCGAGGAGAAGGAGGGAACCCTAGGGGCGTGGGCAGTGAGCAATGCACCTGAGTCTGCAGTGAAGCAGAGGGGCAGGGCGTGCACCAGGGACCTGGCCCTGAAGGTGCTGAGGAGACTGTAAGCTCCAACCACGAAACCAGTGGCCACGATATCTAGAGGAGCTGTGGCCAACTCCCGGCGCATGTGTTGAGAAGGCAGCCATACTAGGGTCAGGAGACACAGCTGGTCGCCCGACAAGGCCCATGGCTGCTGGAATGGAGCTCTGTGCATGGAGGCACATGCAGGAAGGAGGAGAGCAGGCAGCGCTGAGGAAGGAAGGCCCGAGAGGGAAGGAACATGAAAGGGGTGTATTGGACAAGCCATCCTGGTTGCTAAGGACTACCCAGACTGCAATTGTACTTGAACTGTGACCTGTAGTACGTTCAGAGAAAACTGGAGTAAACTGGGTTTGAAACTCAGAACTGTGTGGGACTGTTCATTTCCCACCTGAGGAGCGGTAGACTAAAATGCCGCGCAGGCAGCAAGAACCTTCTGTGAGATATCCTGAACCTTCCCTGCAGCCAGCTTAGCCCCTGTGGCCAGTCATCACCCTAATAACCTCCTACTCTGGATGCCCTGGCGACCCGCTCCACCCATGGGGAGCAACACCATCATAGCAGTCATCCTATCATCCCCAGAGGTCCCGGTCTGCAGCGGTGGCCACTAACAGCCGCATACCACGGGTGGCATCACAACAACCACCCCCCAAAAATCCCCTATTCCCTAATCCAACTCCCCTTTTTCTTGACCGCTCCAGGGCCACGGACCGGGTCATGTCACCATGACATTCCCAGAGGCTCCCGATCTCCCCCAGATGACATCGCCAGAAGTGAAGGAGAGGCCCGGCTCCGAGTACCTCACTGCCCCTAGCGGGGTGAGTCATATATGTGTGTGGGTATATATGTATAATGTGACCTGTCATGTCATGTCATAGACATACACATATACTCAGACACATATATACACATACACACATGTCGGGTCACCTCATATACATGCACACTCACACATATATACATACACATGCACACATATATATAGACATACAAACATATACACACGCAGCAGGTCACATCATACACACACATATATACATATACAAACATATATAGATACGCACACCACAAACATACACACACATATACATACGCACACATATACATACATGCATATACACACATCGGTCTTCCTCCTCGCTGCTCGGTCCCCGCCTGGTGTTACTGCTGCTAGGCTCAATGCTGAATGACCTTTGTTATCACTGGAAGTCAAAGGACCTGTATGATACGGCATGATTACATGACCCCACCCTGTCAGATGACACACAGCACACAATTCCTTTGGCTTCCAGCGACAACAAAGGTCTTTCAGTGTTCAGCCTGCAGCGGTAACAACGGGCGGGGGGACCGAGCTGTGAGTGGTGGGGGACAGAGCAGCGAGGGGGGGACAGAGAAACAAGGGGGGACAGAGTGGCGATGAGGGGAGAAGGAGGGAGACCAAGCAGTGGCAAAACTAAGCAGCAGTGGGGGAAACCGAGCAGTGGGGAGAGCGGGCAGTAGCATCACTAATGGACGCCATACTGTTTTTAATTAAGTATCAAAATAAAAAATCATTATAGGGTACCTTTACACGCCGCCACCGCGGCGAGAAATATTGACGGCGATATGTTGCCTTGAAACAATCGCCGTCAAATTGCCTCCCAATTGCGGTGTGTAATTGGGAATGTGGCGGCGATTTGTCGCCTTGCCACGGTCGCCTGATTTCAGAGCCTGCACTGAAATCAGGCGACCATGGCAAGGCGACAAATCGCCGCCAAATTCCCCAATTACACGCTGCAATTGGGAGGCAATTTCACGGCCGTTGTTTCAGGGCGACATATCGCCGTCAATATTTCTCGCCGTGGCGGCGGCGTGTAAAGGTACCCTTGGGGTACCTTTACACGCGGCTACATTTCTAGGGTGGCTACAGGTAGCTTACTGGTTGCAGTGAAATCATGGAGAGATTATTCCATTTGTACACAGCAACAAGATAGAACCTTGTCTCCATGATTTCACTGCAACCAGTAAGTTACCTGTAGCCACCCTAGAAATGTAGCCGCGTGTAAAGGTACCCTTAGAGTTTCTTCCTTTAGTTCATGCATATTCCATATTGAAATACTCCTCACTTGAGTGTCCCAATATAGCAGCCAATGTACTTTCGACACCTGGAATTCTGGGATTTGTAGTCATCTTGACAGAAACGGATTTCAAGACAGAAAATTTTGATAGTCAGTCAAGATGAAGCACACGACTGGGGGTTAGTATTTTCAACTTGGGAGGCCCGGGATTATTGGTCCCCCCAGCCTCAAAACACCAGCCTGCATCCACCCCAGAATTTGGCACATTCATTAAATGCGCCAAATCCGGGCGATTTATGTGGCACCCCACTAAGAGTGCGTCACAAAAGGGTACTGACTGAAGGTGTCGTACACTTTGTTTTGGTAATGGGTAGAATAACTCTGAAGCTCCAGCACCACATGCAAACACTTAGTGTTGGAGGACCAATTAGATACCCGTTACTAGGGTAACCGGTCCTGGTGGGAGGAGAGGCTAGGTTATAAAGCAGTGGGGAAAGCAGCAAGGAGTTAGAGCAGAGTGAGTGTAGTGAAGTGAAAGGAAGTGAGAGGAGAAGCTGCAGATGAAGCAGAGTTGGAGAGCTACAGAACAGCAAAGAGAAGCTAAGAGGGAGGGCACCTCAACCTGGTGACCCAGAAGAGAAAGGGGCCAAGAATAGAATGGGTAGCCGAATATCCTAGCCAGTCAAAATCTGGAGTACCGGTTCCGAAGTGGTCCAGCCGGCTACATCCCTGAACCACAAACCCGGAGTGGTCGATGACTTTTTAGGAGCACGACCTAACCGCCCTACAACCAGCACGGTCCTCACCAAAAGCGCCAAACAGAGTTGGGGTCTCCTTGGAGAGAAAAGGGGATCACATTTATCTTGACAGGCCTGGTCAAACAAGCAGGATCCGTGCAGGGCAGCAGAGCAAGGGACAGTGAGCGTGATAGTGAAGGAACACCAGAGGAGCTTCAGAGGGACACTGCTCATTGCCAGAACCACCCGGTCCACTACTCTGGAAAGAGAACTGAATTCCTTGTATGCCTGCAGAATACCGGAATAAAATACCCGTTCAGAGTGAGCAACGTGTCAGTGATTTCTTCCTTGAACTGTGATTTACCTGCCTTGCTCCACAGTGACTGTGCTGCCGTACTCCACCATCCATTACTACTTCCAACACCCTTAGGATACCGCTCCTCCTGTCGGGAGCTACTCCATCTTGCTGCCGCCCATCACCCCGGAGGTTCCTGCAGCGCCGCTGCCATCACCGGGATCTACAGGTGGCATCACAAACAAACTTTATTTTATTTTTATTTGATTTTTCCCTTTGCATTGACTACCAGGGCCACAGCCTCAGGCACCGCCACCCGTGACTTCCAGACTGCGCCTGAGATCTGAGTCCCCTGGCCTGGGTGAGTCATTTACCCGGATCTTCCCATTTGCTCTAGTGCAGTGGCAATCAGGATCATATAAGAGATTCTTAACAACTGTGATTAACAGCTGTGTCAAAATTGACAATGGTAATTGACAACTGTGAGTGACAACTGTGTCAAAAATCTTAGGTGTCATCAAGGCCTGGCTTAGTAATGGGTAGGGGTCTATGAGATCATTTTGTATTGTCTCATATTGTCTGTACATGTCCCCTCTAAAGTGCTGCAGAATATGTTGGCGCTATATTAAAAAAAAATATTATTATTATCACTAGCCTGTAAGTCTAAATAAATAAACAAAAACACTAAAAAATCCTTTATTTGAAATAAAAACAGACCCTGTTTCACCCATTAACCCCAAACACACCTGCAGGTCTAAAGTAGTACAAATACGATGTCCCATGATGAACCGCCTCTGCTCCATCCCAGAAGCTGCAGTGATGGAGTACACAACTAGTGATGGGCGAGTCCTAAATTACTCGGAATCGCTTGACTCTAGCGAGTCCGAGCCTGGGACTCGCTACTCGTTGCGAGTCTAGCGAGTCCAATGTTAATGAATGGGGAAGCGAGTAATAGCGAGTAGTGTGCGATTTACAAATCGCAGATGTGTCTCGGAAGCTTCAGCCTGAAGCAATCCTAGCTTTGTCAGAGACTCTGCCAAAACTAGGATTGCCATTGACTTGCATTGGACTCGTTTACTGTGCAAGTAATCGCTGGGAAACTCGCACAGTAAGGAATCTTCAACTACCCTGAAATACATTGGGGATCAGAAACCTGCAGTTCCAGCAAGGGTAATAAGTTTTTGAAAACTATGAGAGACAATTACCTTTCACAACTGGTTCAGGACCCAACAAGAAGGGGGGCACTGCTGGACCTAATATTAACCAACAGGCCGGACCACATATCAAATATACGGGTTGGAGGTCACTTGGGTAATAGTGATCATAACTTAATAAGCTTTCAAGTATCCTTTACTAAGACGTGTAGTAGAGGGGCTACAAGGACACTAAACTTCAGGAAGGCAAATTTCCAACGGTTGAGAGATGATCTTAGTGCAATAAATTGAGACGATGTCCTGAGACATAAAAGTACACAACACAAATGGGAGATGTTTATTAGCATCCTGAATAGGACCTGTGCACAATATATACCCTATGGGAATAAGCATGCTAGAAATAGGAGGAAACCACTATGGCTAAATAAAGCGGTAAGAAGTGCAATATGTGACAAAAAGAAAGCATTTAGGGAATTAAAGCAAGTAGGTAGTGATGAAGCATTATTAAATAAATACAGAAAATTAAATAACATTTGTAAAAAGCAAATCAAGGCAGCAAAGATTGAGACAGAGAGACCCATTGCCAGAGAAAGTAAAAAGAATCCCAAAATATTTTTTAACTACATAAATAGTAAGAAACTAAAAAATGATGGTGTTGGCCCCTTTAAAAATAGTCTGGGTGAAATGGTGGATGAGGATGAGGAAAAAGCCAATATGCTAAATGACTTTTTTTCAACAGTATTTACACAAGAAAATCCCATGACAGACAATATGATCAGTGATAACAAAAAGTCTCAATTAAATGTCACCTGCTTAACCCAAGAGGAAGTACGGCATCGTCTAAAAATCACTAAAATTGACAAATCCCCAGGCCCGGATGGGATACACCCCAGAGTGCTGCAGGAATTAAGTACTGTCATAGATAGACCATTATTTTTAATATTTAAAGATTCCATAATAACAGGGTCTGTACCACAGGACTGGCGTATAGCAAATGTGGTGCCAATATTCAAAAAGGGGACAAAAACTGAACTTGGAAATTATAGGCCAGTAAGCTTAACCTCTACTGTGGGTAAAATCCTAGAGGCTTTTCTAAGAGATGCTATACTGGAGTATCTGAAGAAAAATAACCTCATGACCCATTATCAACATGGTTTTACGAGGGACCGTTCCTGTCAAACTAATCTGATAAGCTTCTATGAAGAAGTAAGTTCTGGACTGGACCAAGGAATTGCAGTGGATGTGGTGTATATGGACTTTTCAAAAGCTTTTGATACGGTGCCACACAAAAGGTTGATACATAAAATGAGGGCAATGGGGATAGGGGAAAATATGTGTAAGTGGGTTAAGAACTGGCTTAGTGATAGGAAACAAAGGGTGGTTATTAATGGAACACACTCAGAATGGGTCACAGTTAACAGTGGGGTACCACAGGGGTCAGTGTTGGGCCCGCTTCTATTTAATATATTTATTAATGACCTTGTAGGGGCATACGGAGTAGAATCTCAATATTTGCAGATGACACTAAACTCTGCAGGGTAATCAATACAGAAGAGGACAATTTTATATTTACAGGAGGATTTATGTAAACTAGAAGCTTGGGCTGCTAAATGGCAAATGGCTTTAATGGGGATAAATGTAAAGTCATGCACTTGGGCAGAGGAAACAAAAGGTATAATTATGTGCTTAATTGTAAAACACTGGGCAAAACTGTCACTGAAAAAGACCTGGGTGTATGGGTAGATGACAAACTCACATTTAGTGGCCAGTGTCAGGCAGCTGCTGCAAAGGCAAATAAAATAATGGGATGCATTAAAAGAGGCATAGATGCTCATGAGGAGAACATAATTTTACCTCTATACAAGTCACTAGTGCGACCACACTTAGAATACTGTGTACAATTCTGGTCTCTGGTGTATAAGAAAGACATAGCTGAACTAGAGCGGGTCCAGAGAAGAGCGACAAAAGTCATTAGAGGACTAAGGGGTCTGCAATACCAAGACAGGTTATTAAACTTGGGGTTATTTAGCTTGGAAAAACGAAGGCTTAGGGGTGATCTTATAATAATGTATAAATATATAAGGGGACAGTACAGAGACCTTTCTAATGATCTCTTTACTCTTAGGCCTGAGACTGGGACAAGGGGGCATCCTCTACGTCTGGAGGAAAAAAGGTTTAATCATAATCACAGACGCGGATTCTTTACTATAAGAGCAGTGAGACTATGGAACTCTCTACCACATGCTGTTGTAATGAGTGAGTCACTACTAACATTTAAGAAGGGCCTGGATGCCTTTCTTGAAAACTATAATATTATCAGTTATACATACTAGATTCTTTGATAGGGCGTTGATCCAGGGAATTAGTCTGATTGCCGTATCTGGAGTCAGGAAGGAATTTTTTTCCCCAATGTGGAGCTTAGTGTTGCCACATGGGTTTTTTTTGCCTTCCTCTGGATCAACATGTTAGGCTATGGGTTGAACTAGATGGACTTAAAGTTTTCCTTCAACCTTAAAAACTATGTTACTATGTTACTATGAATCCGGCTGTCTGCTCTGTGCAGGCTGCCGCAGCTCCAGGGTCCTAGAGCCCGCCTGCTCACAGAGATGATGTAGCAGAGCTGAGATTGTTCTCAGTCTGCTCACTCCCTGTGCATAGACATCTATATCTATGCACAGGGATGTAGCAGAGAGGACATCGCAATTTGGACTACGTCGGACGGAAGAGGATTTTTTTAATTAAAGATGGAGTCCCTAATGGCTTTTTTTTTTTATTTCTAATAAAAAATTTTCTCTGTGTTGTGTTTTTTTTAAAACAATTTAATAGAAATTCATGGCGGTCATGTCTAATATTGGCGTGACCGCCATAAATTTCGGGCTTAGGGCCAGCTGATAATACAAAGCTGGCCCTAACCTCTTTATTACCCAGCGTGCCACCGCCACCAGGGCCCCTGGAAGAGCGGGGTTCAGCGCCAGAGGATGGCGCTTCAATGAACGCTCCATCTTCTGGGGCGGCTGCGGGCTGCAATTTGCAGCGGGGGGTGCCCAGAAAGCTTGGGCCTCCCTGCGCTGCAGATTCCAGCCCCCAGCTGCTTAGCTGTACCTGGCTAGACATAGAAATTGCGTGGAGCCCCACGCATTTTTTTTTTATTATTTCATGAAATTCATGAAATAATAAAAAAAAAGGGCTCCCCTATATTCTTGTGTCCGGCCAGGTACAAATAGGCACCTGGGGGTTGGGGGCAGCCCGTCGCTGCCTGCTGGATCCGGCTGGTTCCAGAAATACGGTGAAGCCCATGTAATTTTTTTTCTGAAAAATCAATAAAACAATCCTAAAAAAGGGACTGCATCTTTATTAACCCCTCGCCCATGGTCCAGGGGTTAATAAAGATGCAGTCCCTTTTATTTACATTGTTTTATGGATTTGTCAGAAATAAATTTCACGTGGGCTTCGCCGTATTTCTGGAACCAGCCAGATCCAGCAGGCAGCGACGGGCTGCCCCCAACCCCCAGGTGCCTATTAAAAACTGTTAAACAACTGTAGGTTGGACTTTTTTGATTACCTCTAGCTGTGTTGCACCTGCTCAGAGGACCAGTTCACAACCTCTCCTCAAATCCCCAAACCACGGCCCATCCGGCCTTCCAAAAGAAATCTGCCATATATCCTCACATGTGCACTTGAGGGGTCCAGAACCTTGTCAGTTCCCCCCTATTGCTCCACCACTAGCCACCGTCCACCAACTTCGAGGACTCTCCCCCCTGCCGTGCTACTGTGACAAGAGAGAAAAACAGGAGTTCCATTTTAAGTTTAAAAAATCCCTGAAAGTAAAGGTATAAATGAACATACTCCAACGCTAATTGCAAATAAAATAAAAAAAACAACAAAGCTGAGTAAAAAAGGGGAGGGTGGGTGGGAGATTGTTTGTAAAGGTCCTCTCTCTGGTGCTGATATGGCCCCCCCTTCTAACGGACCCCCTCTTATACCTCTTAGTAACCCCTGCGAACCCCCTTAGCACGTCACCACAACAAACTCAAATTCCTCCACACCTCCTCTAATCTCATTAACCCTGTTTATCCCTGTACTTTTTAGCTTCCCCAGATTACTCCCACATTAACCCTGTCATGCAGGCCTCCCTTCCAAGGCTAAAGCCCCTCAGTACGGCCTCAGTTACTTAATACAGAAGTGCCCTTAGCTGACTTATTTTAGTAATTTAATTTTCATTTCTAAACTGGATGGAAGCATTTTTTTTAAAACATTCAGTAAATGTAAATGCTGAATATATCTCTGATTTAAGATGTTGTGTTGTGTAAAAGTAGCCTGAAGTAGAATTCCCATCTTTATGGCATATTTTGTAAATGCTCACTAAGGTTAGACTCATACATCTGTCAGGGCCGCGTAGAGGATGCTGATCTCAGGTTAGAAGATCCATGGCTGCTTTATACCGCACAGTCTGTGCTTCGAAAGTGGCAAACGGGATGTGTAATTGTAGCCTAAAGAAAATCACTATCAGGCCAAATTCACACGAATGTATAAACAATTGTCAGAGTTTTATCCAGAAAATTTGGGTGACTTTTTTCTAACTTGCAATCCATATGCAATCCATTTTTTTTTCAGTAGATATTCCTCTGTTACAAAATTTAAATGTATCAATAAAAGTTGGATGAATGGGTGGATCTCATTCGATTTATGGAAGAAACTACTGCATTCTGCGAGTTTTGTCATGTGCAGATTCAATCAGTGAAAAATAATGCTTGTCTGTATTGGCCAATCGAATATTGGCCTGAGTGCGATTGGTTTTTTGTCAGACAGTGCTTGGACCGAAAATTTGGTCACTTGAATGAGCTTTCAGAATTATGCTGTAGGGCCGTTCTTGAAATAAATGTCCTACTGATGGATCTCACATCTATCTACTATGCATTTATGCCACATCCAGGGGGTATGCCGTAAATGTGCTAAATCTGAATACACCTTTAATGTTGGACCTAAATATACTGAATAAAAATATAATCCATTACGTTTATTGTTGCTCCAATTTTGTATGAGCTGAACTCCTATTTTGTTCACAAATTTATCTAAAGTCCGAGTTTGTCTGAGTGGTTTGTCTCACAATCTTAGAGAAGATTCTGACTGTGGAGGTCCTTAGTTATATCAGGTCTGCAGTTGTAAGGTAGGTTGGATGTACTGCCAAATTCTCTGAAACACCTTTGGAGATGGCTTATGATGGAGAAATGAGCATTCAATTCACAGGCAACAGCTCTGGCAGACATTCCTGTAATCATCACGCCAATTGCACGCTCCCTCAAAACTTGTGGCATCTGTGGCATTGTGCTGTGTGATAAAACTGCACATTATAGAATGGCATTTTATTGTGATAAGCATAAGTAAGGTACACCTGTGCAATAATCTTCCTGTCTAATGAGCACCTTGATATGCTGCACTTGTGAAATAGATTTATTATCTCGGCAATGGATAAGTGCTCACTAAGGCTGGCTTTACAACACAATTTTGAGCTTTCAGATTCTGTCCGGTGTTTTGTAGGAAGCATCGGACACAGCCTGACCGGTCCTGTTTTCTGCCGAAATTTGCAGTTCGCGTCTGAAATGACAGGATCACGGCTTGCGTGGAGCTAGTGTGGCACCCTGCGATATGGGTAGCCATAGGACCACCTGGTGCACAGAGGGATTTCCACATCAGGTACCCTACACATGCAACACCTTTCACCCCAGACCTGAAGGGGTAACTCCACTTGCTGACTTTAGGCAAGGTCTTCTATAAATTCAGACCTGGGCAGGAGTTAGGCAAAGTGCAGTATGGAGCAGTACTGTGAAGACATCCTGGTGAACGGTGCTGCATTAGGACAGTACCAGAGGGAAGCCTAGCCAGTACAGGGGCCCAAGAGTGAGGGTCGGAGGCAAGGCGAGGAACAGAGTGGGGACAGAGGAACCATACCGGTTCACCCCAGAAAGGAACCCGGACCGAGTCTGCCAGGAATTACTTAGCCCAGCAGAAAACACCGGTCAACCAAGGAGACTTCAGTCTTCTGTTACACTTGTAGCACAGCAACCATGAGAGCCAGGAACTGCAAGAGAGATAGTGGCACCCAACAGAAGGTTCTCACCGCCTGCAATACAAGTGAGAGACACAGGGGAGGTCAGGCCAGATTCTAGACAGGCCAGAATTTAAGTACACACACAGGAACGAGGAGGCCTCACAACTCATTGGGTGTGGAGATCCTGAAGTGCCTCCCGACCACCTGGAATGTACCCTGGATGTTACCTTGCAACAACATCAGTAAAAGATATGGAAACAACTTCCAGTGTGTGAGTGTCAGTTCTTACGACCCCTGATCCTACACAACACATAGACTGTGTCAGCATCCAACCTGCAGAGCCACTTCTTTGTGCAAAATTCCTATTCTACATCACTGCCCCGGGGATCCCGCTCCACCTATGGGGAGCGTTATCATCTAGCTGCAGCATCACCATCCCCGGAGGTCTGAAAGCAGCACCGGTGTCATAACTGGGTACCGTAGTGGTGTCACGAGACTTTCTTTTATATTATTTTTCTCCTTTTTGCCATTTTTTAGCGACTTCCGGGACCACGGGCTCGGGCAAGCCATCCGTGACATCCTCCACTGCAACCACCCGGGACCGGGTACCTCACAGCCCTGGGGTGGGTCACTAGCCACGGTCCTGAAATCTCAGCCGGGAGCTCTTCAAGGTGCTGAAGATCTGGTTTTCTGTAACTTTTTGCCCTGGACACAAAAATGCTGCAAGATGCGATTTTGTGTTCAGGGAAAAAAATTAATTCTCCCAGATCCTCCTGGACAGATGGAAACCGGATGGCAAATAGCTGCCATCAGGCCCCATCGGAATATTATGGGGCCAAAATCAGATCCGTGGCTGTCCGATTCACACTAGACAGCCCTGGATCACAAAAAAACATGGTGTGAAGCTGGCCTAACACAGATATACCGTATATACTCGTGTATAAGCCGAGTTTTTCAGCCCAAAATTTGGGCTGAAAAGTCTCCCCCTCGGCTTATACACGGGTCTATACGGTACACATGGTGTGGTGGCTGTGGTGGGGGCTGTGGAGGCGCGGGGAGGCTGCTGTATGAGCGGCCCCGTCACGTGGGGCCGCTCATTAAATATGCACTGCTTCCCCCTGTCAATCAGCGGCAGGGGGAAGCAGTGCATATAGCCCCCAAATGCTGGCACTCGCCCCCCCTTGTAAGGGGCCCCCCCCCGATGGTTATATTACCATTCCGGACTTCTGATCAGCGCCGCTCCTCGGTGCTCTTCGCTGCTCCGTCCGTCCGTCTGCTACACCCGGGATCTCCGGCCGTCGCAGGCATATGACGTCATCGCGCGACGGCCGGGGATCCCGGATGTAGCAGGACGGGAGCCGCGAGGACGGAGCGCCGAGGTGCAGCGCTGATCAGAAGACTGGGATGGTAAGAGAAGCGGGGGGGCCCTTGCAAGGGGGGGCGAGTGCCAGCATTTGGGGGCTGCTGGGGACCCCCAGGGGGCTGCTGGGGACCCCCTGGGGGCTGCTGGGTACCCCCAGGGGGCTGCTGGGGACCCCCTGGGGCTGCTGGGGACCCCCAGGGGGCTGCTGGGTACCCCCTGGGGGCTGCTATATGTACCCCTGGGGGCCTGCTGTATACCACTGGGGCTGCTGTATACTACCACTGGGGCTGCTGGGGCTGCTGTATACTACCACTGGGGCTGCTGTATACTACCACTGTGGCTGCTATATACTACCACTGGGGCTGCTGTATACTACCACTGGGGCTGCTGTATACTACCACTGGGGCTGCTGTATACTACCACTGGGGCTGCTATATACTACCACTGAGGCTGCTATATACTACCACTGGGGCTGCTGTATACTACCACTGGGGCTGCTGTATACTACCACTGGGGCTGATGTATACTACCACTGGGGCTGCTGTATACTACCACTGGGGCTGCTATATACTACCACTGGGGCTGCTGTATACTACCACTGGGGCTGCTGTATACTACCACTGGGGCTGCTATATACTACCACTGGGGCTGCTATATACTACCACTGGGGCTGCTATATACTACCACTGGGGCTGCTGTATACTACCACTGGGGCTGCTATATACTACCACTGGGGTTGCTGTATACTACCACTGGGGCTGCTATATACTACCACTGGGGAGGCCTGTATACCACTGGGGGGGCCTGTATACCACACTGCTGGGGGCTGTATACCTGTGCTGGGGTCCACCCTCGGCTTATACACGAGTCAATAGGTTTTTCCAGATTTTTGGGGCAAAAGTAGGGGGGTCGGCTTATACACGGGTCGGCTTATACACGAGTATATACGGTAGGTACATTCTGAACAATATTTGAGAGATAAAGGCCTTTTGTGTCCATAGAAAAAGTCTTAGATCTTTGAGTTTATCTCATGAAAAAATGGGAGCAAAACAAATGTTGCGTTTATAAAGAAAGGAGTGAGAAGCGTGTATAAGCGATTGGGATCAACACTGCAGTCTTTTAAATAAAGCAATTTTATTGAATACAAAATAACATGGAAATACAAGACATCACAATTTAAAAACACTTAAAAAAAACATGCTTCTGTGGCACCCCTACAGTTCGGATGCCACAGGAACACCTGATTCGCAGAGGCATTTCCATATCAGGTAAACTTACACATATAACAGCTTCGACCCCAGACCTGAAGGGGGAGCTCTACTTTCCGACTTCAGGCAAGGCCCCCTATAATTTTAGGCCTGGGGGCAGAGTTAGGCAGTACAGTTCCAGGGAGGACTGTGAAGACGTCCTGGTGAACGGTGCTGCGTTAGGACAGTACCAGAGGGAAGCCTAGCCAGTGCAGGGGCCCAAGCGTGAGGGTCGGAGGCAAGGCGAGGAAAAAAGTAAGGACAGAAGAACTATACCGGTTCACCCCAGAAAGCAACCCGGACACTGGGGTCCGAGTCTGCCAGGGACTACTTAGCCCAGCAGAAAACATCTGAGTCGGTCAACAGGGTAGGGGGTACTCGGATACCGGGATAGGCGGTTGCTTCGATGGGGGATCACGGCTGGTCGGTTCCCGGTTCCGTGTCCTGGACCATCAGTGGTAGGGGATGGGGGTGATGATGATGATGGAGGGGGAAGGAATGGTATCGTGTCGCCACCTGTGATACCTGGTAATAGGGTCACCAGCGCTGCGGGCCGGCCGCTGAGGTGATGGAGGTGCAGCTCAGAGTAGTACAGCTCCCCATAGGTGAGGTGGAGCTTTACCTCAGGGCAGCGGGGCGGATGAGGGGAGTAGTAGTAGCGGTCCTGCTGTGAACTCTGCAGGCAGCGGCGGGGAAGCAGGCACACACACAGATCTTTGAGTTTATCTCATGAAAAAATGGGAGCAAAACAAATGTTGCGTTTATAAAGAAAGGGGTGAGAAGCGTGTATAACCGATTGGGATCAACGCTGCAGTCTTTTAAATAAAGCAATTTTATTGAATACAAAATAACATGGAAATACAATACATCAACATTTAAAAACACTTAAAAAAACATGCCTCTGTGGCACCCCTATGGTTCGGATACCACAGGAACACCTGGTGCGAGGAGGGATTTCGACATCAGGTAAACTTACACATACAACACCTTCCAGACCTGAAGGGGGAGCTCTACTTGCTGACTTCAGGCAAGGTCCCCTAATTCTGGTTCGGGGGCGGAGTTAGGCAGTGCAGTTCCAGGGAGGACTGTTAAGACATCCTGGTGAACGGTGCAAAACCAGGCCAATGCCAGTGAGGAAGCCTAGCCAGTGTGAGGGACCCAAGAGTGAGGGTCGGAGGCAAGGCAAGCCAGAGAGGGGGCAGAGGAACCATACTGGTTCACCCCAGAGAAACAGCAGAAGCAACCCAGACACTGGAGTCCGAGTCTGCAAGGTTCCAGTTAGCCCAGCAGAGAAGACCGGAGGGCCAGGGAGACTTCAATCTGCCACAATAACATCACATGGGTTCTCTCCCCCACTACACACTGACAAACACTACCACCTCTGGGCAATAGAGGGAGCACCACGTGCCCCCTTATATACTCTTGCCCATGAGGAAGGAGCTCAGAACAGCTCAGGAGAACAGAGAGCTAAGACCGTACAGCACGGTGTAGTGCTGTGAACAGCTCAAGAGAACTGAGAGCTGATTGAGAGCAGAGTTAGCTCAGTGCAGACCTAGCAAGGGTCAGAGGAAAAGGAGAACGAAAGACAGAGAAACACATCTGGGAGCTGGAGTGACACCATCACTTGCCCCAGAAGTAAGCACAGAGAGACGGACACCGGATCCGGTACTGTGTCTGGCACTCACAGCACAGCGAATCCAGGAACAGTGGGATCTCTAGATGCCCCCTAGTACCAGAGTGAAGCAACACGGAGGGGTCAGTGCAGCATAGAGGACCCAAGTTGCCTAGCCAAGTGGTACCAGCAGCAAACAGAGAGAGACGTGAGGAATCCCAGCAGCTTAGCTTGAAGCAGCAGCTCAGGACACACACACAGTGCAGCACAAGGAGGCCAACGACCCGGACAAGGTGTGGGGAGAGAGCCCAGCTCCATTACAGACTCCGTGGACTATAATCTGCAATAATATCAGCAGTAAAGTCTTGGAAAACAACTTTGGAGTCTGTGTAGTGATTGTGACCTTTGCTCCAGATTCAGCACAGAGACAAGACCTCAACCTGCAGAGCCACAGCCTGTCAGCACCAACGCTGAGGAGAGATCCCTGCAGCTTGTGAAGTAAGTGTGTCCTCCAACCCTTCTTCCACCATCTATAATCCCAATAGACTTTAACCTTTACTGCCCCGGGGGATACAGTTCCCCCCACTGGAACTATACCACCTCCGCTGCCCTCACATCACCCCCGGAGGTTCTGCAGCAGCAGCGGCCCCCATTACTGGCCGCATCAAGTGGGTGGCATCACCCGTGACAATCCCTTGTAAATATTCCCCTTTTATTGTGCTGAGCCAGGGACACGGTCCGGACCAGGCCACCAGTGACATCCCCAGCAGCAGATCGGTCCGGTACCGAGTACCCCACGTCCCTTGGGGCTCCACAACCGCCCTCTTCTTTGACCGCAACAGAGGCTAGTAGACAGGCTGTGACACCTGGTGTCTCCTGGACCTACGCTCCTAGGTGCAGCAGTTAAGTAAGGATGTGGTGATGATCTTAAAGGCCATGCAGCTCAAGCTGGAGCCCAAGTCGTCAGAGAAGATCCAGCACCGAGGACGTCCCATGGATGCGAGGAAGGAGGACCCCATCATACAGAGGAAGGATCACCGACATCCTGAGATATTGCTGAAATTTTACTGGACAGTCACGTAGTTGCCTGTATAGCACTTGGAAGGCACCATATTGTGGACAAAGGACATTGACCTCATGGCACGTCTCCTCTGCCGACGCAAAACAGCAATAAATAAAGTCAGAGGAACAGGGACAAAGGCATATTTCACAGCAGGCACACACAGCTTCCAAAATGGTGTCTGGTAACACCCATCCAAACAGCTGAGCTTTTTATAAGGGCAAATAGGTGTGGCCAATCACAAATGCATCATAACGGATATGATTTTCATCATTAACTCATGCCATTGCGTCAACGAATCCGCTGACGCATGCAACAAACACATAGGAACAAATGAAGCAGAAACAGTCAAAAAGAATGCATACGTTCAACGCATCTGTTTAGAGGATGTCACCACGCAAATGTGGCCCTAGCCTTATTTACTATGCAGTGTGTTTCTACTATATAGAGGTGCATCTCAATAAATAAGGCTACATTCACACTGTACTTTTTTTGATCCATTTTTTGATTCGTTTTTTGATCCGTTTTTTGTAGTGCACTACAGAAAACAGATCACTCAAATGATACCCCAGCAAAGTCTATGTGTTTTTATTTTTTTCCATGCAGACTGCTCTTTTAAAGTGATCCATTTTTTCACTTTAGCGTTTTTGTCCTGCATTTGTCCCATAGGAGCCCTTCAAAATGGGGAAAAAAACGCAGCAGTCAAAAACAGATAAAAAAACGAATCCAAAAACGGATCTGTTTTTTTTGGGTGCATTTTTTTGACAGCTCCTCTTTTATAGCTAAAAACGAAGCAGAACAGAGGAGAAAAAAAAACGCACAGTCTGAATTTAGCCTTAGAATAACATCAAAAAGTTAATTTATTTCAGTAATTCAATGCATAAAGTGAAACGCCTGGTTATCGCACAAAGCAATTCTCCCACTGTGCCTGAACTCTGACTAATCAGCACAGCGGGGCACAATGGCGTCACTACTGCCACTGCTGTACTGAGAAGTCCAGAGCTGCATGATTCAGACCCTCGCACAGAGACCAGAGCAGTGGGGAAGCTGTGAGTACTTACCATATTTATTTATTTTTTTAGCCTAAGGACTATAGGGTACATTAAATGATATGTGGGCTGGAGTGCTCTGGGGTGTAATAATTGGAGAAATATGGGAGTTGCATTATAATACATGGTGGACTATGGAAAGTGCAAGATAATAATTGGAGGACTATGGGGCTGCACTATAATAATTGGAGGACTAAGGGGACTATTAGTAACACCATGATTAAGGCTTTTTAACAGCATAGGTTCATTTGAGTTATTCTGTCACCGAGACTTTCATGGTTCTGACCACATACCACTATTTTTAAACATGGAAAAATAAATGTGAAGGTTTTTGAATCCAATCTCCTTGATGGTATCCTCATTGCATCGCTGAATCTGTTTGTATTAGGTATAAGGGTGTGTGGCACCCTGTGGAATAGGTAACCACAGAACCACCTGGTGCACAGAAGGATTTCCACATCAAGTACCCTACACATGCAACACTTTCCACTGCAGACCCGAAGGGGGAGCTCTACTTGCCGCCTTCAGGCAAGGTCTCCTATAAAATCAGGCCCGGGGGAGGAGTTAGACATCACAGTTCTAGGGAGGACTGTGAAGACATCCTGGTGAACGGTGCCACGCTAGGCCTGTTCCAGTGAGGAAGCCTAGCCAGTGTAAGGGACCCAGGAGTGAGCGTGGGAGGCATGGCAAACCAGAGACAGAGTGGGGGCCAGGAAGCAACTCGGTCACCAGAGTCCAAGTCTGCAAGGATCCAGTAAGCCCAGCAGAGAATACTGGAGGACCAGGGAGACTTCAGTCTCCGGTGACACTTGGAGCCAGTACCCTGGATGTTACCGGAATCACCATCAGCAGTAAAGGGTACTGAAACAACTTCTGGCGTGTGGGTGTCTGGTATTGCAGCCCCTGATCCTGCCCTTAAAGGGAACCTGTCACCTGATTTTAAGTCCCTACACTATCTCTAGCTGTCCCTACACCTTCCTAGCAGCTCCCTATCTATGCGTTTCTTATCTAAAGTGGCCCTATTAAACATGTGTAAATGAGATATACACTTACTGCAGTCCCTGTGGTTGGGGGCTAGGTAGGCGTGGCCACGCTGCCTTCATCACTCCTCCGTGTGGTAATGCACGCCCCGCTGGGTGGCATTATTCTGGGTCCTCTCTGCCCCCTGTCTTTGGAATCTCCCGCCCTCTGTGTAGTTCTATGCACCGACTGGACGTCACATCCGGCGCGGTGCATTATGAGGCCGGTCACATAATCGGCCCCAGTGCATTATGGGCTTGATCACGTGATCGGCCCAGCTTCAATAAGCGCATTGCGCATATGCGGAGCCGGGCCGATCACGTGAAAAAGCCCATAATGCACTGGGGCCGATCACGTGACCGGCCCCATAATGCACCGCGCCGGACGTGACGTCCGGCCGGTGCATAGAACTACACAGAGGGCGGGAGATTCCAAAGACAGGGGGCAGAGAGGACCCAGAATAATGCCGCCCAGCAGGGCGTGCATTACCACACGGAGGAGTGATGAAGGCAGCGTGGCCATGCCTACCCAGTCCCCCAACCACGGGAACTGCAGTAAGTTTATACTTCATTTACACATGCTTAATAGGGCCACTTTAGATAAGAAAGGGATAGATAGGGAGCTGCTAGGAAGGTGTATGGACAGCTAGAGATAGTGTAGGGACTTAAATTCAGGTGACAGGTTCCCTTTAACATAGACTGCCTGCCAGCATCTCCACCTGAGGAGCCGCCTTCTCCTGCAGCACCAAGACAAGGTTGTGTGGAGAGCTGCCTCCCTGTGTAAATCCTTATTATACATCACTACCCTGAGGACCCCACTCCACCTACGGGGAGCGTTACCATCTGACTGCAGCATCATCTTCCCCGTAGCTCTGAAAGCAGAGCCGGCATCTTTACCGGATACCGTACCGTCACGAATCCTTTCCTTTTTATTTTCAACCCCTTTTTCAGCGACCGCCAGGGCCACTGGATCGGGCACAGGCCACCCGTGACATTCCCCAGTTAATCAACGCCCGGAACTGGGTACCCCACGACCCTGAGGTGGGTCAGCTTTTGGTGTCACAAACAGGATCCTGTGCTCGGTACACTGTGTGCCATGTATTGACTGTGATTGTGAACTGTTAAGATCGGGCCGCCATTACTGCGCCACAGTGTGGGAAGAAAGGGGGCGTAATGGCAGAAAGGGTGGGAAGATAGGCCCCGTCCCGTGCTCTGCCGTGAACTACGAAGCGCAGCGGCCTGATCCGGAAATACCCGACTGCTCAACTCTTGAGGAGCTGCCGACTGCTTTTCTTTTACAGAGACTGGCTAAAGTTAACTAGGGGGGAGGGCGAATGGATGCACAGCGGGAAAATGATGCAACAGAACTGACAGCCGGTACCTCAGCCGGAACTCAACCAGCGGAGCAGGCATAGCACTGGGCGCTGTGGCACTGATCATGCCAATCTCTCTGCCGTATGTACCGGGAGCCAAGTGGTTACCGCAATATGATGGCAGACCAGATACCCTGGCTGGGTTCAGGAGAAAGATAGTCAATGTACTTGACATGTATGCAATGACTGGTGAGCAGCGAGTGTCTGTTGTGATGGGACAATTGACAGGTGCAGCAGAGCTTGAAATTGAAACCTGGTCAGAGGCAGATCAGGAATCAGTAACAATGATCTTTGATAAACTGAAAGCTGCTTTTGAGAACCGCATTGAGGCTGAGCTAAGGCTGGCTTCAAATTTTGCGTTTGAATGCTTGCGTACAAATCACACTCTCTCGTCCGCACCAGGAACACGACATGTCGCGTATGACAATGCATGATTTCTACGCAAGTATGTGCATGCGTACAAATCACACAGGCAAATGAATGGGAGCTCACGGTCATGCGCAGTCAAGCGCAGCACCGTGCGTCCCCATTATAAACATAGGGACTTGCGGTGGCTGCGCTCACATGGCGGTTCCCCTCCGCAGAACTCTGCGGAGGGGAACGCCAATGTGAATCCACCCTAAGAATGAGGTTTTACAACTGTTAGCAGAGGCCGCAAAACAGTATTAGAGACTACACCTTATGCCTCCAGGAGGCGCTCCGGACCCTAAAGCAGGTAGACTCGGCCAGTGTGCGAAATGAAAATAACATGATGATTGAACAGTTTATTTAGGGGTTATGTCGAGCCCCAGGTCCTTGAGTACTCGGGTATCAGGCTCGGAGGGGTTCACGGGGATGTCACGGGTGGCGGTGCCTGAGCCCGTGGTCTGGGTGACACTTCAATAGAGGGGTTATGTACAAGGGATAAGAGTTATTGTCACGTGACGCTACCTGTAGTACCTGGTGATGAATCACCAGCACCACCACAGTCCTCCAGAGGGCGATGGTATTGCGGCAGGGATGGCAGAGCTCCTTACAGGTGGAGCTGGTCCTCCGGGACAGCGTTGCTGAAAGCAAAGAGGTTGATGATCAATGGCACAAAGACATGGAGGCAAAGTCACTCTCCCGGGTACTTTACTGTGAACAGTCGTCAGCATACAAGTCCACAGTTCAGCAAAAGTTGTTAAAGAAACAGGTAGCTCTACGGGTGGCTGCAAGTGGATGCCAGGTGGTATGGTGGTACCCGTGGTATGCCTTAGTTGATGAACCCGTGTCCTTTCTTCCCCGCCTAGGATGAGTCTATACCCAATTACTCCTTGAAGGTAGTCTTGGGGCTCCCTTCCCTCAAAGTGAAGAAGCAGACAGACCGCTCCGTCTGGCAGGGTGCAGCAGCTGGTGAACAGACTGCAGCAGCCGGTTGACAACTTCAGAGGTGGGCCGTTTCCTCGGGTGCGCCGTTCCCGTGGTGGACTGGGGAATTTCCTGGAGTATGGTCGCTCCATTCTGGGGTTCCCCCTTTCTCTCTTGGGCCCAGACTCACGCGTCAGGCAGCCTCTCTCAGGATCCCCTTTCATCTTTCCTCAGGATCAGCCTGGAGCTGTCCTGTTAGACCTTCCGCCTCACTCCACTCTCCTCCTTGACTCCTCTCCAACTCCCTTCTCCTCACTTTCCCTAGAGGTGCAAGATCCCTCCCAGGGTAACCTCCCACCACTGGTCTAGTGTGGGAGTGCAGAAATGGGTCCCACCCACCAACCTGTATCCACTTGCAGTTGGGGAAAATTACACCACTTTTACGAGTGCAATACTCCGGTCTGACGCCTGACCATGTGGGACGCCACAGTTACAGTCATCTCATGATAGAAAACAAAGTGCGTTTGTGGGCCCTAGAACACCCTGATGCAGACTTTGCCATTTTGAAAGAACGGGCCATCAAAGCACTGCAACCCCTGACAACTTCAGATCCTGCACCTCAGCCTTGGCAAGCCAGTGCCTCTCCTCCAAAAGTGACACCTCCCTCCTCATCTTCTGCTGAGATTAATATCCAGGCTGTAACCCCTGGTGACTCTGATAGCCTACGCTCTGAGGTGCGCCAGCTTAAAGGCTTAGTAAGGACATGGCCATGGTGCTAAAGGTCCTACAGCTCAGGCCAGAGACAAAGCCGTCAAAGAAGATCCAGCTCGCTGACAGCCCTAAGGACGTCTTGTGGATGAGAGGAAGGAAGACCATGTCGTTCTGTGGAAGGACCAACGATCGCTACAGCTCTACAGGACAGCCCATCTGTCGCCGTTGCAACAAGACGGGCCACTTCACCAGGCAGCACACTTTAAACTAGCAACCCCCGGGGCCAGGGGCCAACCCCCTGGAATAGACCGACCAGGCCCACCAGACTAGCATGATACGTATGTGTGAGGACGGCCGTACCTGTCCATCATGCTAGACAGCATTCCCACACCTGCACTGCTGGATACTGGCTCGCAAGTGACTAACATACCACATATCCTTTATAAGAGATTTTGGTCCGGTCTTGAACTTACTCCTCCAGATCCTAACCTCCCTATTTAGACTTCAAATGGGTTACCAATTGATCTAGTTGGAGTTAGAGAGGTAACAATAAAAGTGGGGAGGGTGGAGTTAAAGGGCCAAGGACTTATTGTGGTTAAAACGAACCCTAATGAAAGGGACCCGCATATCATACTTGGTACAAATTTAATTGGAAATTGTCTGTATGAAGTGTTGTTCTTACTCCAACAGATTGCAGATACTGCCAATGCCGGGCAGCGGAGAGTTCTACAGAAGGAGATCAGAGCCCTCATGCGCAGACAACAGGTAACCCTGTCCAGTGGAGAAATTGGTAGTGTACAGGTGCAGACCTGATTCTCATTGTGGTACCCCCAAAAAGTGAAATGATGATTTGGTGTCAGGCAGCATTAGGCCTCAGAGGGCAGGACTACCAGGCAGTAGTAGAGCCCATGTGTTCAGAAGGAAGGCCCACAATCCTGACAGCCAGGGGAATGGTTGATGTACGCAAGGGGAGGGTAGCCGTACGCATATTAAACTGTGGAGAGGAAGAGGTCAAACTGCTCAGATATTCCACCATTGCCAAGCTGTTCACTGTAGACAACAACTCAATACATACAGTGGAACCCTTGACTCAGCCAGACCCAGCGGAGGACAACAATTCCAAGGGACAGCTGGAGGACTGGTGTCAGGATCTCCATGTTTGAACTGACTCCACTCCTTCCCACCAGAAGCACTGTATCTATCGGGTAGTCAAGGAATACGAACAGGTCTTTAGTAAGCATCCATTTGATTTTGGGAGGACAAAAGGGGTACAACACCATATACCCACAGGTAACCATCCACCAATTAAAGAGCGATTCAGGCCTGTACCACCAGCTCATTATCAGTGTGCCAAGGACATGAAGGACGTAGGGATCATCAGAGATACTACAATATTAGATGACACTGGAGCTGATTGTGCGTTCGCTCACTCTTAAATACTTATTTTGAGCCTTTGTTGCTGCTTGTAGGTCCTAAAAGGGTCCCGTGTATTGGCCCTTAATAATACTGTTCTAAGAACTTTTGATTATATATATATCTATCGGACTCAGCGCAACTGATATTGGTCACCAGAAATTGATGAAACAATAAATTTTAAAAATGTAAAATCAATTTTAATGATGAATTTTCATAAATATATAGCATGATTTTTTCGAATATAAAAGTGCATAAATAAGACAAATAAATTTGATTAAATTATGAAATTGATAAAAATACTAAATCGATAAAAATTAAAATAAATAATTAAAAAGTAAATTATGAAAAAGAAGGGTGGTGGGTGGTGGTTGTTCGTTGCTATCAAGTGCACCTCAAGTGCTGATAAAATCAAGGAAATGGTTTGTGAAAGGCGCTATCACTCCTGTCGGTTGGATTCTGGCTGGACACGGCTTGTTGAAGGAGTACTTATTTGCCGGAAGCAGTTGTCTCGTTATCTATGATGAATAATAGTATTCCCTGTTAGGAATTTGTGTGAGAACTGTTTTGTTATAACCTACTGATTAACCACATACACACCTTTCTTCTGTGAGAGGGTTGGTCTGTCAATCTGCTCTGGCTGGGTTTATTGGAGTTCCCTCTTTTGGTTAGTTTCTGGCCTTCTCTTTTGATGAATGGATCTAGGACAAGATCGTCTACAATTACTAACTTGTTTTATTTAGAATTGTTTTATAAGCTAAGTTGATGTGTTTAGTACATACCTGCTTGCTGTTGAAACTGGCCAACGGCGCGGATACTTGTGGTGCTCGGGTGGGTGTGTGGTGCCCACTGGTCAGTGCACCACAGTAGGGGTACTGCACCCACAAATGAGTGTGCAGTTATTCCTGTCACAGGTGAGAGTAAGGTTTGCAACTGGATCGCATCCAGAGCACTCCCACACTTAACCCCAGGTAGACGGGTAGTCCCATTCCCATTGGGCGGAGTTAAGGGAGTAGGGAAGTCAGACAGTGGAGTTCTAGTTTGCACTGATGAGCGAAGAAGAGGAGAACCTCCGAGAGAGAGTAGGAGACTCCCAAGGAGGGGACCTAGAGAAGAGGCAGCCCGGGAAAAGAAAGAGGGGACCCCATATCGGAGGTTCCCCCATACTCTGGGGGAACCTTGGTCTATCTAACGGAGTACCGGCTCCGAGGATATGGTGCAGGGAGTCCAGCCCCTGAGCCATCCACACCAGTCATCACAAGTCAGTTCATCAACACTGACAGCCTGTCTAGAAAGTGCAGCCTCGCCAGGATCGCCCACCAAAGGTCGAGCCCCTTCAGAGAGAGAAGAAGGGAATCTCACAGCACCCCAACAGGCCTGGTATACAAGAAGCCTGTGCCGGGCAGCTTTTAGCAGCAGGACACGAGAGAAAGAATACTACGGGATCCGCTGAATGACTTGCAACCCTCTGTGACTACACAACCAGCTACCTGATTATAGACTGTTTGTGCTGTAACCTGAACTGCCATCTGAACTGGTTTACAGAGTAAAGTACCCGTGTAGAGCGAGAAAGCTTTGGTGTCTTCCTTTTACTTCAACTGCTGCACTGCTCCGCAGGTGATCCTTTCACTGCAAACAACAACCAGCACCACCACCATCAGTGCTGGTCTTCCCCGAGGAACTCAGCTCCACCTGCAGGGAGCTGCTCCATTCAAGCTGCAGTACCATCTCCCCGGAGGTCTGAAGTGGCGCTGGTGCCCATCACCAGAATCTGCAGGTGGTGTCACAACAAACTTTTAAACTCTATATTACCATTCCCCAACTCCTTTACCAGTTGACCACCAGGGCCACGGGTCTGGGCAGGTCACCAGTGACATCCCAACCACAGCAGGGCCCAGACACCCGAGACCCCATACAAGCCTGGTTTAGTCAGGTGTGTAAATGTTATTTATATAAACCTGCAAAGATGTGACATATGGTAAAATTACCTTTTTGCTATTTGGTAACACTTGAAAGACTAATATAGTCCTCTTATAAACAGTGTTTACCTGCTGTGTTTATGTTTCGAAGGATGTCACACTTAGATCTCTTGGTATTTTTATCAGGTCAAAAAAGTGGAATCACCTGTTAAATGTATGCACAATGGGTAATAATGAAATATAAGTGTGAGATGTGTATAATCCTCTTGTAGATAATTATTAATCCCACCCACTCCGGGCACCACAAGTATCCGTGCCGTTAGCCAGTTTCAACAGCAAGCAGGTATGTACTCAACACATCAACATAGGTTATAAAACAATTCTAAATAAAACTAATTAGTAATTGTAGACAATATTGTCCTAGATCCATTCATCAAATGAGAAAGCCAGAAAGTAATCAAAAGAGGGAACTACAATAAACCCAGCCAAAGCAGATTGGCAGACCGACCCTCTCACAGAAGAAAGGTGTGTATGTGGTAAATGAGCAGGTTATAACAAAAAGGTTCTCACACAAATTCCTAACAGGGAATACTATTATTCATCATAGATAACGAGACAACTGCTTCCGGCAAATAAGGGCTCCTTCAACAAACCATGTCCAGCCAGAATCCAATCGAAACGAGTGACTGCGCTTTTCACAAACCATTTCCTTAATTTTATCAGCACTGGAGGTGCACTTGATAGCAACAAACAACCACCACCCACCCCCCTTCTTTTTCATCATTTATTTTTTCATCATTTATTTTTATTTTTATCGATTTTGTATTTTTATCAATTTCATATTTTTTTTTAATTTTATTTGTCTGATTTATGCTCTTTTATATATGAAAAATCTTTGCATACCTTTATTATAGTTGAAAATTCAGCATTAAAATTAATTTAACATTTTTTAAATTTATTGTTCCATCAATTTCTGGTGACTCATATCAGTTGCGCTGAGTCTGATAGATATATAAGGTCATCAGAGTTAAGGGCCTGTCACACGTGTCAATGTCGCCCACGATATCGCTCATGCGTCACAAATTATTAATCGCCTGAGCGATGTGGAATTATCGCAGGTAAGATGTCACACGCGTCAATATGACCCAGCGATGCGGTGATGTCGCCATCTTGCGAGCGATTTTATTTAGTCGCTTGTACGATGTCAAAATAGAAAATATGTCGCTGAGTTTAGTGTCACACGCAGCAATGCACAAGGTCTACTGAGCGATGAGTGACAGGTTTTACATCTGGCAGTGAAACCTGCGATCGGCGATCAGCGACACATCGCTGGTTGCATCGCTTGGTCACACGCTTTAATGTCGCTCCTGCGTCACTTTTACGTCGCTCGAGCGACTGAAAATCCGTGACGTATGAGCGACATTGACAGCGATATCGACGCGTGTGACATACCCTATAGTTGCAGCCCCTGGGCAGCTCCATTAGTCCTAGTTAAAAAGAAAGACGGCATTATGAGAATGTGTGTAGATTACAGACAAGTAAATCGCATAACACATAAAGATGCTTACCCGTTACCTCGTATAGAAGAGTCACTTGCTGCATTAAAGACTGCTAATTACTTTTCAACCCTAGATCTTATTTGCAGGTCTCTGTTGCAGAAGATGACCGGGAGAAAACCGCGTTCGCAACACCCATGGCTTGTGTGAGTTTAACAGCATGCCAATTGGACTCTGCAATGCACCTGGAATGTACAAACGGTTGATGGAGTGCTGCCTAGGGCACCGAAACTTTGAGACTGTGCTACTCTACCTGGATGATGTCAAAGTGTACTCTAAAACCTATGAAAAACACCTAAAACATTTGTCAGAGGTATTTGAAGCATTGTCAAAGTTCAGGATGAAGCTGAAGCCATCGAAGTGGCATTTGCTGAAACCAAAAGTTCATTATCTTGGGCATGTGGTCAATGCAGAAGGGGTGGCACCAGATCCTGACAAGATCACCGTCATAAAGGAATGGCCAGAACCAACTAGCGTCAGAGAAGTACGTCAATTCCTGCGGCTGGTAGGATACTACCGGAGGTTCATAAAGGGCTACATGAAGATAGCCGCGTCCTTGCAAGATCTCCTGGTGGGCAAGACCAAGAAGGGCAAGACCAGAGGTCCTCAGTTTGAATGGGGTGAGAAACAGGAAAAATCCTTCAACCAGATATGAGAGGCCCTGACTGGAGACGAGATCCTGGCTTATCCTGACTACAACTGACCGTTCTTGCTGTACACCGATGCCAGCAATGTCGGGTTAGGAGCTGTCTTGTCACAGATACAGAATGGCAAGGAGTGTGTGATTGCCTATGCCAGCAGGAAGCTCTGTTCTACGGAAAGAAACCCCTAGAACTACAGCTTGTTCAAGCTGGAATTCCTGGCCTTGGTTTGGGCTGTCACAGAATGGTTCAAGCATTATCTGGCGGCTGTGAAATTCACTGCCTTCATGGACAATAATCCTCTTACACACCTGGATACCACGAAGTTAAGTGCAATGGAGCAACGCTGGATGGCCCGGTTGTCAAACTACAACTTCACCATCAAGTACCGGGCAGGCCATAAGAACACCAATGCTGATGCTCTGTCGAGGATGCCTCACTTACCAGATGTGGGGGAAGACGTGGATGAGCTAGAAGAAATACCAGCCTTCCACCACCACAGTGCATCCCACTATCAGCAGACTTGTCAGAAACATCGTGAGGCAATGTTAAACCCGTTACCTCACCATGGGTGGAAAGAGACACAAGATAGTGACCCGGCTGTCAGCTTAGTAAAGGAGCTAATAACCCAAGAAGGCTCGCTCACGTCTCAACCTGGATGCTGCACCTGAGGCACAGCACCTGTGGAAAGAGAGAATCAGGTTGTTCATCTACCAGGGAAAACTGTGTTGACATTTCATAAATCCAAGAACCCATGAGGTGTGGCAGATAGTGGTACCGAAGAGAGATGTCCAGATGGTATTCGAAGCATACCACGATGGAGCAGGACATTTCGGATGTAAAAAGCTTGAGATGCTGTTACATGAGAGATTCTACTGGGTTGGCATGAGAGGTGCCATAGAGAGAAGAAACGACTGTGAAAGCCAAAGAGCGCCACTACAGCCAATTATAACCAAACAACCACTCGAGATGGCAGCCCTTGATCACGTGAAGCTGATACCCAGCAGATCAGGCTACTTTTATGCTTTAACAATGGTGGACCACTATTCAAGATTCCTAGTGGTAAACCCGGTAAAGGACTTAACAGCGGAAACTGCAGCAAAACCTTTCAAGCCTACTTCTGTAGACCACATTGGTATCAGGAGCAGGTGTTGACTGATTAGCGTTCTGCATTCGAAGCTGAGATATTCCAAGAGTTTTGCCATTTATATGGGTGCAAGAAGATTCGAACCACACCTTATCATCCACAAACCAACGGCATGTGTGAGAAAATGAACAATGTAGTCAAAGACTTGCTAAAAACTCTGCCTTTGGAAGAAAGAAACATGTGGCCAGAGAAGTTACCTGACTTAGTGGACATGTATAATAACATACCTATAAGTTAAACCAATTGAACACCAGAATATCTAATGCGAGCAAGACCCGGAAAACTACCAGTTGATCTCGAAATGGGAATTGTGATACCTGAAACTGATTCACCTGATGATGGGACTCCAACCGCAAATAACAGTTCAGGAGAGTACAAGAATGCATGGAGAAAAGTCTAAACCAGATCAGAGAAAAGCAAGAGAAAAGTTATAACAAAAATGCACAAGCTGTTCCCTTAACACCTGGAGAAATGGTTCTTAAGAGAAAAAGAAGAGTTTACAAACTTGATGACCAATGGGAAGCAGAACCCTACACAGTGCTAAATTCTAACTTTGACAATAAAAAGACTTTGACAATAAAAAGACAGGAAAGATGAAGGTAAAACACCGCAACTGTTTCTAGAGAGCATCTAAAGAGATGTCCTGAACAACTAAGACCTCAAGAAGAAGACCCCTGTATACCTCAACTAGAAGAGCAAAAGGAAAAAATGATTCATACAGTACTTGGAGATTTTCCTGAAGATTGGCCTCTATGTGAAGGAGCCATAATAGTATCTGTAATCACCTTTCTTCAACCAGTAGAAGAACAAGGAAGAATGGAAGAACCTGTAAGTGTTCCAGAAGAGCCTGTTCAAGTTCAAGAAGAACCACCGGTTGAAGCAGAACCAGGGGATCCTGCAATCGGTGAACCTGCCAGTCCTGTAGTAAGACTAAGGCCTCACAGACAATTACCCAGTTTACCTATAACACGTAGGTCTACTCAGAGCACAGACGCTAGTAGAACACTGATACCAGAAACTAGATTACATCACGGACAAGCTGAGACATCTGAGATATGTAGGTCTAGCCATAGTACTTAAGGTCAGCCCCCATCCAGGTATGGAGAGTGGGTATAAAGTGTAAAATAAAGAAATGTAAATATGTGTTTTGTATGTAAATATTAGTGTACAGAGGATGGAGGAACTGGACGAACCCCCATGAACATTAAGTTAGGAAAAGAAAGTTCCTGGGGGTAGAGAGAGTATCCAGGACTCCTAAGCTGATACATCCATAGGAATGATAGGGAATGTAAATGTGTTGAATAATTTATTGCAACTTGAACCTGTTAAAAGTATTGAGCCTACAGAGACTTTGCCTGTAAAAACTTTTGCATTTGCTTGGACAATTTAAAAATGGACCATAGCCACAGGACTGGTGGTGGCAAAAACTTTCTTTTACAGCCTGCAGCAAATGGACTTGCACCGTATGGACTGATTTACCTGTTTTTCACAGTTTTCTTGGTCTTTGTATTTTTGAATTTTGAGACTCTGTTATAATACCCATTATTAATATTGTTATAATGTTTTGAAAAATGTTTCTCAGTCCAGGAGTACTGAAGTTAACTAGGGGGGAATATGCACCCTGCGGTATAGGTAACCACAGAACCACCTGGTGCACAGAGGAATTTCCACATCAGGTACCCTACACATGCAACACATTCCACCCCAGACCTGAAGGGGGAGCTCTATTTGCCACCTTCAAGCAAGGTCCCCTATAAATTCAGGCCCAGGGGAGGAGTTAGGCAGTGCAGTTGCAGGGAGAACTGTGAAGACATCCTGGTGAATGGTGCCTCTTAGGCCAGTGCCAGTGAGGGAGCCTAGACAGTGTAAGGGACCCAGGAGTGAGGGTCGGAGGCAAGGCATACCAGAGACAGAGCGGGGGCAGAGGAACCACACTGGTTCACCCCAGGAAGCAACTCAGACACACCGGAGTCCGAGTCTGCAAGGGTCCAATAAGCCCAGCAGAGAATACCAGAGGACCAGGGAGACGTCAGTCTCCTGGTGACACTTGGAGCACAGCTACTTACAGCGCCAGGGACCACAGAGGAGAAGTGGTGCCCATCAGACGGTTCTCACAGCCTGCTATACAAGCGAGGGACACAGGAGAGGTCAGGGCCATGTTTCAGACAGGCCAGGACTTAAGTACACACACACAGAAGCAAGGAGGCCTCACAACTCATCGGGTGTGGAAATCCTGAACTGCCACCCAACCACCTGGACAGTACCCTGGATGTTACCTGAATCACCATCATGAGTAAAGGGTACGGAAACAACATCCGGGGTTTGTGTGTCTGTTATTGCAGCCTCTGATCCTGCCCTTAACATAGACTGCCTGCCAGCATCTCCACTTGAGGAGCCGACTTCTCCTGCAGAACCAAGGACAAGGCTGTGTGGAGAGCTGCCTCCCTATGTAAATCCCTATTCTACATCACTGGCCCGGTGATCCCGCTCCACCTACAGGGAGCGTTACCATCTGGCTGCAGAATCATTGTCCCCAGAGGTCTGAAAGCAGCGCCGGTATCATTACCGGGTATCGTAGATGGTGTCACGAATTCTTTCCTTTTTATTTTCAACCCCTTTTCAGCAACCTCCAGGGCCACGGGACCGGGCACAGGCCCCCTTGACATTCCCCAGTTAATCAACGCCCGGAACCGGGTACCCCACGCGTCTCTGGGGTGGGTCAGGTACACTGTAATAATTGGAAGAATATAGGGCTGCATTATAATTAGAGGACTATGGAGGGTGCGTTATAATATGTGGAGGAATATGGAGGCTGCATTATAATGTATTGAGGTCTATGGGGAGTGAATTATGATATGTGGATGAGTATGGGGGGGTACATTATACTATGTAGAGGACTATGCTCATGCCTTTATACTTTAAGAAGGGCTATATGAGGGCCATTATTCTATATGCAAGTAATTATACAGTGTGAAGGATTGTGTGGGGTCCATCATGCTGTGAAGTGCGCTGTTGTGGCGCCCCACTGGCCAGTGCGCCACAGCAGGGGTACTGCACCCACACCAGAGTGTGTGGTATTCCTGTCATTGGGGAGTGTAAAGTCAACCTGAGGTTCTCATCCTGCATGCACACACTCTTGAGCAGGGGACTACAGGGTTAAATCCTTTGGACAGAGACCCAGTCCCGGTGTTAGGAGTTCAGAGCAGAGTGTGAGAGCGGGAAGTCACACAGTTGGATCTAGTCTGTACTGAGGGAAGAAACAAGGAGTGAGACCTAGAGGGGTCTCCGAGGGAGGGCACCTGAGAGGACAAAGGCGACCCAGGAAAGAAAGGGGAAACCCAGTGCCAGACCACCGGACAGGAGTGCCATCAACTGAGTGCCGGCTCTGAGTTACGGTACAGGTGAGTTCACCCTTGAGCCATCAACACCGGCCAGTCGAGAGCCGAACTACCAGTCCCGACCCCACGTCCAGAACATGCAGCCCAGCCAGGATCACCAAACCGGGTTGAGCCCCTTAGAGAGAAGAAGGGTACCTAATAGCACCCAACGGGCCTGGTAGACAAGCGGGCTGTGCAGGGCAGCCCAAGGATAGTGAGGAAGCGCAGGTCAAGAGAATGGGTCAGAGAAAGGCAAGAGAAGGTACACTACGGGAGCCTCAGAGAGACTTTTTTTCTTCAATGAATACCCAGCCAGCTACCCGCTAAAAGACTGTGTAAGCTGTAACCTGAAGTGCCATTTGAATCGGTTCCAGTAAAGTACCAGTATAGAGTCTAAAGGCCTCAGTGCAGGGAGCCAGACCATCTAAGTTGCAATACCATCGTCCCCGGCGGTCTGACAGCGGCGCTGGTGAACATCACCAGAAACTGCAGGTGGCATTTATTTATTTTTTCTTTTATTCCCTTTTACTTTTCCCCAATTTTTGAGTTGACCACCAGGGCTACGGGTCCGGGCAGGCCACCAGTGACATCCCTCCAACTCCACGCCCAGGTTCCGAGTTCCCAAAGACCCCTGGGTGAATCACTGTATGGGGGTCATTATACTATTTGGAGGAATGGTAGGGGGCTTTATACAGTGTGGATTGGTGTGGAGACCATTATACTCTATGCATCCCCATTATACTGCATGGAGGGCTGTGTGGGGTCACAGTTAGGGATCATACTGGGTTGAGGTCACCATACTTTGCTGAGCTAGTTGAGGAGGATACAGTAGGGTCATCATACTGAGCATGTGGAGGAATTCATTGTGGAGGTATCATACAGTGTATGTGGAACACTTTTGTTGGCATCATACCTTATGGCTGCAATGATAGGGAGATCTAGGGGCTTCAATAGGAGGAGAATCACTTTGAAAGGTCAGACAAGTTATGATATGTAAGATATGTTCTTATGTGACCAAGCCAAATATTGTTTTAAGGGGGAAGGGGCAATTGGAAATTCTGCTAAGGGGTCCCATGATTTCTATGTACTAGGCTGGATGTATGTGTACATGCACACAGGTACAGAAAGCTATTAAATGCATAGTGGGTTTGTAAAAAGGGTTTGTAAAAAGGACCAGATTTTTGACTAAGGCCAGATTCACACCACGTTACAATCCGATCCGGGGCTGTCAGGGGTGAACCTGACAGCCCTGGACCGGGTTTGCAAACAGAACCAGAGGGCTAATATGCCCTCCGGCCTGTTTGTTGCTGAATTCAGCTGAGCTCAGCTGTCCCCTGCGAAATGGTGCTGAACTGCTTGACAGGGGACAGCTCCCTGGTGCTGAAGTTCAGTGCAGCTCACGCTGAACTTCAGCAGCCGGCGCCCGGTTCCCGGATCCTCTCGGATCGGGGCAATCTGGCGCCATAGACTCCCATGTTAGGGAGCACCGGATTGCCCTGGAGGATCCAATTTAGGGAGATTTTTCTCCCTGGACACAAAAATGCCACAGGTAAGTTAGGTTCCACAGGTAAGTTACAGATGCTGTTAATTACACAAATTAGAGAAGCATCACCTGATCTTTCCAGCAGGGCCAATACTTTTGTCCACCCCCTTTTTTATGTTTGGTGTGGAATTAGATCAAATTTGGCTTTAGGACAATTCTTTTTGTGTTTCTTCATTGAAGACAAATTAAATGAAGATAATAATACCAAAGAATTTGTGATTGCAATCATTTTCAGGAAGAAACTGAGTATTTTCTGGCACTTTCTACCATTTACCTTTTGTGCCTACCCTACTTCCTCATAGACTGTAAGCTTGCGAGCAGGGACCTCACTTCTCACGGTATCTGCATATGTTTTTTGTTTCTTTTGTATTGTCTCATATTGTCTATATTGTATTGTATTATTATATAGTATGGTATTGTATCCCCACTGCACTGTAAAGTGCTATGGAATATGTTGGCGTTATATAAATAAAATGATCATTATTATTATTACAGTGGTTCTTACCGGGGTTCGATCGAACCCCAGGGGTATGGTGTGTCGGTCTCAGGGTTTCGGCGGAGCATCCGCCACGGAAGTCAACACACTCCCGACGGCTGCATGTAGATTTATCACTAAAAAAGGGTTCGGTGAATGTGCATATGAAACTGGTGGGTTGGGTACCTCAAACAAGGTTAAGAACCACTGTATTAGTAGTAATGCTTAGCAGCAAAATTGGTGCAGCTTGCGAGAAGTCTTGTAGACGGCAGCAGGAGGGTCAGACTATAGAAACACAGTGCTGTGTACAGATGTATCTTTATGGACATGTATAATCTGCCTCTAGGTTTCCTGCCTGCACTGCAGGTCAAATCCTGATTACCTCCATGTGGGCTGTGGCTCATTGGTAGAGCTGCTGCCTATGGCCAAGGTTTCCACGAGTTTGAGTCCTAGGGAGACTTAAGATGACAACTATTTATTTAATTTACCAGATATAAGCCCGATGCTATCGCATCAGGAGTGCAGTGAAATAAACTTCTGTGGCGCGCGACCAATCAGCGCACGACCAATCAGCCGAGCAGCGCAGTATTGACGGGAAATTTAAAGATCACTCAGCTGATTGGTCACGCGACGGGCAGCGTGCGACCAAATAGCTGAGCAGTGGCGGCCAGCTTTAAATCTCATGCCAATAGCGCGCTGCTCAGCTGATTGGTCGTGCGCCTGCCGCTTATCTCCCGGTGGCATAACAGTGAGCGGCAGGCAACCGGGAGATCAGTAAGAAATAAAGGGAGAAGGGGCGCATGTGTAGGCACTGCTGACCTCCAGACTGCGGGAGATAGGCGGCGAGCGCCGCCGATCTCCTGGCGGAATAGCAGTGACATGTATGTCACTTGGGGAGGCCTGCGCAACTGACAATGCCAGTGCCGTGATGCATTATGGGATAGGGTTACATCGCCCACTGACAATTATGTATGTAGATCAGCATGCAGAGAGATGCCGGCCCCGCCCCTGAGGAGGAGTCATCATGAAGAGGAAATAGAGAAAAAAGAACCCTGGCTGCCAGGACAGTAGAACTGAGAATAACAAAAGATAAAATTTACAGAGCGTTGCCCTTGTGTGTACCTGGTGATCTAGTGAGAATTTTAGGGGATGGGGTTGTGAGAACACTCACATTTCATGGTTGTGTACCTCTGCACAACCACATTATGGGGCTCCAGTGTGTTACCACACAAATTGTGTTACCGCACACTGCATGATCCTCCGGAATTCGGGCTGGGCTGGTCAAGTGGGATGTGACGTCACCACAGGTCCTTCACTCTCAATGCTCCGATGCTATAAGCTGCAGCTCCTACCACTCCCAGGGATTTCAATAGTACAAAGGTAAATATGCGTGGTTTTTTTTTGGTATAGCGCACGAGCCCAGCAGCAAGGCACAGACACCTGATGAAGGCAGTGACCCGCAGAAACATGTTGTGAGAGCCACATTTGTTAAATAGAGAAGCAATACCGAAAGGATAGTGCCTGGATGCTTGACCCGTGCGAAATGCCTAAAAAATGCACATTTACCTTTGCACTTACTCAAATTAGGAAAGTCCTGCTGAATATGGGATGGTTGTGAGCTATGTGTATAGAGCAAACACTGACTGAATGCTGTTGGCATATCTATTCACATGTACTGACATTGCCTGAACTCGTCCAGGAATATTCTCCTCCCTGTCTACTTTCTGCTAATGCTTCTCCCTACCCTGATACGCCTGGAAGTGTATTGAGCTGTTTTAAAGGATTCCTATGAGTGTATTTTCTCTACAGTTGCTTCTTCAGAATTAAGCAGTCTTCCTGTAGCTCCTTGACAAAAATCAGTAGTTTACCAGGAGTTGAACAATGATCTGAAGTTCAAAGACAATTCCTTATAAGGTTTCTGTCACCAGATTCCCAATTCAAGGGAAACATAAAATAGGGGAAAAGGCAATAATTCCAGTGATGGTCACTTACTGGAGTTTAAAAAAAAAAATCACTGTTTTATCTGTTGCATCTCTGCTATTTTTTTGATGATGAGCTAGTGTGCCGTTCCAGGGTATATGGGGTACTCGGTATCTGGGCCTTTGCTGAGGTTGGGATGTCACTGGTGGCCTGCCCAGACCCGTGCCCTGGGGCTATGCTTATTAAAAGGGGGTAGTGTAAATGGGAATAAAGAGTTTGTGACACCACCTGCAGATTCTGGTGACTAGACACCAGTGCAGCCTCAGTCCTCCGGAGGGTGATGGTATGGCAGCCTGGATGGAACAGCTCCCTGTAGGTGGAGCTAGGCCTCCGAGGCAGGAGTGCACCGATGCAGTCTGTAGAAGTAATTTACCAGCAATGCAGTATTAGGACAAACACATGGAGACTCTGTCACTCTACCCGGGTACTGGAACAATTCTGATGGCAATGCAGTTCACAGTGGGAAACAGTCTTTTCGTAAAGTAGCTGGCCGGGTAGTCACAGCAGGCTGCAAGACCTCTCGGAGACTCTGTGATATGCCTTCTCTTCACAATCCCAGGCCCTGCTGCTGATTCCTGTCCTTGCACTACCCCCTTATTTCCAGGCCCTTTGAGGTGCTGATGACTTCCCATGCTTCCCAGCCCTTAAGAAGGGGGGCTCGATTCTGGTGTGGCAGTGCTGTATTGGCAGGATGTCGGGGCCGGTAGACTGACCCGCGATGGCTGGTGTTGGCGTCTCAGGGGCTAAACTCCCTGCACTGCGTTTTCGGAGCCGGCTCCCCGTGGTGGATCAGGGTTCCCCCCGGAGTATGGGCGCTCCGGTATGGGAGTTCCCTCTCTCTTTTCTTGGGCTGCCTTTTTCTCTCTCAGGCCCCCTCTCTCGGAGACCCCTTTCCTCTATCAGGGCTCCCTTTTCTTCTTCTTCCCAGGGCAAGCTAAAACTTCCCATTTTTGTATCTTCCTCCTCCCCTAACTCTTCCCCCAGGGACTGGGCTCCAACCATTTGCCTAGGCTCGAATGTGGGAGTGCCGGGATGGGAGCCTCCTACAAACCTTGCATTCCCACTGTGACAGGGATAACCGCACATTCTTTTATGGGTGCAGTACCCCAGTTGGGTGCCACACTAGCCCTATGTACCTACCCCTGCCATTGATTGACACATTTTCCTTATATTGTGCAAAGGCAGAAAGCAGCCAATTAGAGGTTATTTTGAACCACTTAGCAGGAGTTCATCCTTGCTGCCAGTGGATAAAACAGGGATTTAACAGCAAATCAGCACAAAAATTTAGTATGTGACTCATGAATAGAATTATGGTCTATTTATCTATGTTTCTATCCTATGGGACAACATAAACATGGTCACAGATTCTCTATAAGGCTGGAATCATGGTATCAAGGGTATGAAAAATCTGACTGATTTTCATCCACGAGAGTAGTGACATCCATTTGATATTCCAAATGTCATGCAAGTGCTATATGAGTGTGTCATTTTTTTTTCACCCTGTATCCATAAGACATCAATGTGGCATCCGTGTGCTGTTCTTATGCAATCCATTTTTTCTCAGCAACTATTATTCTACAATCATTTATAGGACCATTTACAGCGTTCTGTGCTTCAGAATGGTAATGTATCTGGTAAAAACGAACAGCATATACCATAGATGGTCCATATGCAGTCTGTTTTTTTCTCAATCCCATTGACTTAAATTGGTGATTCTCGCACGATTAACGTTTCCACTCGCAGTATCCTGCTACTTTTTTCTCATCCAGGATCAGTATGAGAAAAAATCTTCACAAAATCACTTATCTGCTCTGACTTATTTAGTAACATTGGTCTGGGTGAAATGCGTGATTTTCTCTCATTGCACTCATCCGATTCATATACCCATGTGAGTGAGGCCTAAGGCTGTAATCATGCCCTGACTGGATGCAATGTTATATGTACAGTATATGGTTTATCATTTAATGTTTCTATGGAGTTCTATTATATATTTTTTTAACCTATTTGAGAATCTTGTTTGATTAATGCTCATAAAAAGGGTAGGGTAATTGATACTGCCATAGGGGTGGATCTGAATTGAACCTCACGTGTTTTGGCTCCATATATGCATAATAAATTTCTTACAGGGAACATGTGCAGAAGAGAAAAATCAATAAAAAAAGAATGTAACTTACATATTCATTGGAGGAAGCAGTAAAGACGCAAATCCCAGTTGGGAGACTGCACATTTTATTATATATATATATATATATATTATAATATATATATATATATATAATATGAAAAAGATCCTTGCAGCACACAGCTACTACCAATGATGTACATAAGTTACTAGCTATATATATTTGAGGAAAAAGTTTAAAAACTTACGTTTTTTTAAAAAAACTCAAAAATCTCCAATTTTTTATTTAATTCTGAAGTTCTTGGTACATACATTGGCCAATGTCTGTTTGCTCATCAACTGCGACTAAGTGACTTCAGGTCTGATGAGTCCTATCTGACATCCCTGCCCTCCTTGTCCACCCCCCCACTTTTCAGTGGGCAGACACCATCTAGACCCTCCATCACCTGTAGGTAATAAGGGTGCAATTGCAGCATGGAACCTGCAACTCCATATGATAAATAACAAGAGAAAAAAACTGCACAGCACTCAAAGACAAGTGTGAACTGGTGCTAGCAAAGCTGCAGGGTTATATAATATGAAAAAGATCCTTGCAGCACACAGCTACTACCAATGATGTACATAAGCTACTAGCTATATATATTTGAGGAAAAAGTTTAAAAACTTACGTTTTTTTCAAAAAACTCAAAAATCTCCAATTTTTTATTTAATTCTGAAGTTCTTGGTACATACATTGGCCAATGTCTGTTTGCTCATCAACTGCGACAAAGTGACTTCAGGTCTGATGAGTCCTATCGGACATCCCTGCCCTCCTTGTCCACCCCCCCACTTTTCAGTGGGCAGACTCCATCTAGACCCTCCATCACCTGTAGGTAATGAGGGTGCAATTGCAGCATGGAACCTGCAACTCCATATGATAAATAACAAGAGAAAAAAACTGCACAGCACTCAAAGACAAGTGTGAACTGGTGCTAGCAAAGCTGCAGGGTTATATAATATGAAAAAGATCCTTGCAGCACACAGCTACTACCAATGATGTACATAAGCTACTAGCTATATATATTTGAGGAAAAAGTTTAAAAACTTACGTTTTTTTCAAAAAACTCAAAAATCTCCAATTTTTTATTTAATTCTGAAGTTCTTGGTACATACATTGGCCAATGTCTGTTTGCTCATCAACTGCGACAAAGTGACTTCAGGTCTGATGAGTCCTATCGGACATCCCTGCCCTCCTTGTCCACCCCCCCACTTTTCAGTGGGCAGACTCCATCTAGACCCTCCATCACCTGTAGGTAATGAGGGTGCAATTGCAGCATGGAACCTGCAACTCCATATGATAAATAACAAGAGAAAAAAACTGCACAGCACTCAAAGACAAGTGTGAACTGGTGCTAGCAAAGCTGCAGGGTTATATAATATGAAAAAGATCCTTGCAGCACACAGCTACTACCAATGATGTACATAAGCTACTAGCTATATATATTTGAGGAAAAAGTTTAAAAACTTTGGTAGTAGCTGTGTGCTGCAAGGATCTTTTTCATACACAATACACCACGATACACATCGGGTAACCAGGGACAGCGTCTGCTGAAAGCGGCCGCATACACGCACCTGCGCTTCTCTGTCAAAGCCTAAGTATTTAGCGCAGAAGCGCTAAATACTGAGAGCGCAGGTGTGTGGACAAGCTCTATGTGAGTGTGTGAGCGAGAGAACAAAAAGAACAGAGACCAGGACATTACTACAAGATGACAAGGGAGGGAACATTACTAAAAGATTGGGACATTACCACAAGAGGAGGACCAGGATGGGGGACATTAATATAGGATGAGGACCATGGTGGGGACATTACTACAAAAGGACCAGGATGGGGACATTACTACAAGAAGGGGATCAGGATGGGGACATTACTACATGATGAGGATCAGTTTGGGGGACATTAATATACAATGGGGACCAGTATGGGGACATTACTACAAGATGGAGACCAGGGTGGGGACATTACTACAAGATGAGGACCAGAATGGGGACATTACTACAAGAAGATCATAATATGTACTTTACTAGATTGAGCAAAAAATTCTGGTATTGCTAAAATGTCACTTAGGGTACCGTTACAAGTCGCAACATTGCATGCAATGTCACTGGCAATTTGCTGGTTGCAGTGAAATCATGGACACATTGTTCTATTTTCTTGCTGTGTACAAATGGAACAATCTGTCCATGATTTCACTGCAACCAGCAAATTGCCTGTGAAATTGCATGCAGTGTTGCGACGTGTAACGGTACCTTTAGTCCTACAAGCAATGCGGCCCCCGATATCAATTTTTTTCTACGTGCGGCCCACCAACCCAACCGAGTTTGAGACCCCTGGTCTAGATGGTGTCTGCCCACTGAAAAGTGGGGGGGTGGACAAGGAGGGCAGGGATGTCAGATAGGACTCATCAGACCTGAAGTCACTTTGTCGCAGTTGATGAGCAAACAGACATTGGCCAATGTATGTACCAAGAACTTCAGAATTAAATAAAAAATTGGAGATTTTTGAGTTTTTTGAAAAAAACGTAACTTTTTAAACTTTTTTTAATGTGGTAGTAGCTGAGTGCTGCAGAGAACTTTTTTCTAGTTATTTGACCCAGCGTCCCTGCTGGCACCAGTTCACATTTTGTCTGTGTGTGCTGTGCAGTTTTTTTCTCTTTATATATATATATATATATATATATATATATATATATATATATAAAAAAAAAACAAATAGAGCAGCACTTGAAAAACATCAAATAAAGGGTGCAAAAATCCTCAAAAAACAGTTCCTTCAGTCTGTTTGTTATTCATACCAATCCACAAAGTGAGGCAGCACTCCAAGCAAGTTCAATTTTCAGTTTTTATTCGTCCATAACCTCCACAACGTTTCAGACTCCGACAGATAGTACGGGTTGACACTGTTGTACTCTCGGACTGCAGGGTAGCTTGAACTTGTTTGGATGTTAGTCGAGGTTCTGTATCCACCATCCACACAATCTTGCATTGAAATCTCTTGTCAATTTTTCTTTTCCGTCCACATCTAGGGAGGTTAGCCACAGTGCCATGGCCTTTAAACCTCTTGATGACGCTGCGCACGGTAGACACAGGAACATTCAGATCTTTGGAGATGGACTTATAGCCTTGATATTGCTCATGCTTCCTCACCATTTGGTTTCTCAAGTCCTCAGACAGTTCTTTGGTCTTCTTTCTTTTCTCCATGCTCAATGTGGTACACACAAGGACACAGGACAGAGGTTGAGTCAACTTTAATCCATGTCAACTGGCTGCAAGTGTAACTTAGTTATTGCCAACACCTGTTAGGTCCCACAGGTAAGTTACAGGTGCTGTTAATTACACAAATTAGAGAAGCATCACATGATTTTTCTAACAGTGCAATACTTTTGTCCACCCCCTTTTTTATGTTTGGTGTGAAACTATATCCAATTTGGATTTAGGACAATTATTTTTGTGTTTTTTCATTGAAGACAAATTAAATGAAGATAATAATACCAAAGAATTTGTGATTACAATCATTTTCAGGATGAAACTGAGTATTTTCTGACAGAATTCCAGGGGTGTCAATACTTTTGGCCACAACTGTATGTGACTTAATTTCTTTTTTTTTTTTTTTTAATTCTTTATTTATAGTATTTATCATAGAAGAACATAAAAATCAAGCGATACAAAGTGTTCAGTGTTGTACACTAAAATAATTGAGCACAGAAGCTCCTTACACCCAACATAAAATGGTTAAGAGAAGGCTTCCGGTTCCGGCGCCGCCATGTGCAGTCGCACTTAGAAGAGCTCCGCAGCCCTCCTCCAACTATCAGGATTCCCCAGGCCCCGGGACATCTAAACCTCCCGCAATGAGTGGCGGAAGGCAGAGCACACCGGCCACCATGGACCGCTACATCACCCGAGGAGGTGAGAAAGAGCAAGAAGGAGCGATGCAGGGATCGGAGGCAAAGCGCGGGAAGCGCGTGATAATGGCGACAGGAGAAACACAGACACAGCTCCAGGCTGCCCCAACGGTAATAGAGAGCGGGGGGGACGAGGAAGGGAGAGAGAGTCCAGATGAACTGGCCGATGAAATCCCTCCAGAGAAAGAGATGGGTGATAAGCAGCAAGATCAGAGCCAGAGAGATAGACAGATACAGAGGGACCCAATTGTAGAAGCCCTTGTTCCACAGCAGATCGATTATAAGCTGCTAGCAAAAGAACTGGCATCACATTTAGCAGAGGAATTCAAACAAGTAGTTTCTGATCTGGTGGCAGCTGCTACAAAAGACTTGCAAACTAAAATCAAGCACCATGACCAACAACTGCAGGAGGCAGAGGAGAGAATTGCAGCTGCAGAGGAGAGAGAAATAGAATTGGAGCAGCAAGTGCAGGAATTGCAGAAACAGTCAGCTTATGCCCTAAATAAACTTGAGGATCTAGAAAACAGAACTCGTCGCAGCAATCTTAAAATTGTAGGCCTCCCTGAGTCCATTTTACAGAGTCAGCTTATTGAAGTGTTTGAAGTGGAGTTGCCTAAAGAGCTGGGTCTCTCCCACAAATGTAGAACTGAGCGCACCCACAGAATAGGACCCCCAAGAGAAGCTTCTAGTGGCAATACAAATAACAGCCCAGCACGTGATAAGGACTCAAATAAGCCAAGGCATGCTATTGCCAAATATCTCAACCACAGAGACAAAGAAGAGATCCTCCGTGCCTATAAAGCTAAAAAACACCCACTCATGATCCTGGGTCACAGAGTCTCATTATTCGCTGACTATTCAATAGAAGTCACGAGGAGAAGGAGAGCATTCAGTGACGCCTGTACCACACTGTTTAAGAAAAATGTAAGATTCCAGCTAAAAACTACCCAGCCACTCTGAGATTCAGAGACCCAGCGGGTGAAATGGTCTCATTCACGGACCCAGTGGCAGCTATGAAAGCCATCACCAAGCGACGCACCATGCTGGAAGGACAGGGGCCAAATCTGAACAGCTCCAGCTCCAGCTCGGGGGAGGTGGGAGAGACCCCGATACATGAAGGAGGACTGGATTCTGGTCCTGGCTCGTCAAGAACATATAGACTACGTTCGGAGTCTTTGTCACAGCGCCCACAAGAACATTTACAATCTCCTAGACAACAACGCCTGCAAACGTCCCGATGGAACAGGAAAAAGTGAATAACCCTATTATCCGGAAAGGAAAGGAGCCATGATGACTCTATTGCTTGAAGGGGAAGTTTTTCTTTTCCTCCTGCCCCCCCCCCCTTTTCCCCTTTTTTTTTTTTTTTTCTCTCTCTCCTCTTTTCTTTTTCTCCCTAGATTCGCATTTCCAGAGTACGAGTTAATGCCAAGAAGAAGACTGAGAGACTCATTAATTGGTTAGACTTTTGGATCCGGAGGGGGGGGGAGGAGAAATGTATTATTGACTTTATAATGTTACGGATGAAGAAGCGGGGAGTGGAGGGCGAGGGGGACAAAGAGTGTATATAAATATGGGAGATTTACCTTTCACTGTCTGCCACCAACACAGAGGTGGCCTTACAATTGACCAACATAGTGATATCATATACATTCTTAGGAAATTATATCGTTGGTATTTAAATTAATGTTTTAGTTCCTGGGGTCTGGGACCAATCCAGAGATGTTATTGATAGCATAGATAAATATATAGAACAAGGAGGAGGGTAGAGCTTTTTGCTTCAGCCAGGGGGAAAAAAGCAAAGCCGTCTAAAGCTACGGTTGGAGAAGGAGAGAACGAAGGGGGGAAATATGTTGGGGTTGAGATTTAAAAAAAGGGAAAATTATGTATTGTATGTGATGCCTTCACAGTCCTGCACATGTATAGTATCCACTATTAACTGCACTAGCCACTCACTTCCAAGTTACATGATCTTCATCTGGTACCTAGAATCTTTCGACCATAATAGCCATGGTTAGATGGATAACATGGAACGTTAAGGGTCTCCGATCACCGTCTAAGCGTATGATGGTGCTACGACACCTTAAGAGGCTGGGAGCGGATATAGCTCTATTACAGGAGACACACCTCATGCAGAGCGACTACTTTAGACTTAAAAAATTGTGGGTGGGGGAAGTGTTCGGCTCAGGGGCTAATGACAGAAAAGCCGGGGTGGTAGTCCTTATTAACAAGTCCCTGTCTCACAAGATATTGTCATCGTCATCAGATGACGAGGGACGATTACTTCATATGAATATTCAGATTCAAAATATGACTTATAGCCTATATAAAATATATGCCCCAAACACATTGCAAAAAACTTTTTTTCAAAAATTGGTTGGACAAATTATGATGGATCAAGAAAATAACAAAATTGTAGGTGGAGATTTTAACTGGGTACTCAATGAACTAGAAGATAGAAAGAGAGAGGATTTGTTGTGCTCTATGAGAGGTGGAGAGAGACTCCCTCCCAGGCATAACCTATTAGAAACCCTAATCAATGGTTGCAGTATGGTTGACTCATGGCGCACGTTACATCCCCTGGAAAGGGAGTTTACCCACTTTTCTCATGCTCATAAAACGTTGTCGAGGCTTGACATGTTTTTCGTCTCGCCCTGTTTGTTTCAGAGAGTGGTGGAGGCGAGACTGGGAGACATGGTGATATCTGACCATAGTCCAATGATCTTAGAAACTAAAGATATATTCCCGAAGGGAACAGACTACCTATGGAGGTTCCCGGATACGCTAACGAAAGATGAGAATTTTGGTAAACTCCTAAAGGAATGGTGGTCTGACTACTATTCAAATAATGCGGAACATGCTACTAATCCGGGACTGTTCTGGGAGGCGGCGAAGACAGTCTTGCGAGGACACATTATGGCCCATAGTATTAGACTCAAAAAGGAAGTAAAAGAAAAATATATCCTAACCAGTCTTAGAGTGAGAGAGACCTATCTTACATATAAAAGGACCATGGATGCCTCAGATAGAGATAATTGGATGACAGCAAAGGAAACATTTGATAGGTGGGCAGCCAGAAGAGAAGACCTTTACAGAAATTATCTAGAAATAGAACTAAATAGATATGGTGATAAAGCGGGACGTTTACTGGCGAGACTGGCGAGAGGCAGACGACCACCTCCCTCCATACTAACAATTAGAGACAAACAAGGCAACCTCTGGTCTGATCCCAAAACAATATCACAGCTATTAGGTAAACACTATGCAAAGTTATACAGCGAAAAGCAGAGAGAGGTAAAGCCAGATAAAGCATGGCTGAGCTCCATTAAAATGCCTGGGTTGACGGAAGAGGAAAAACAATTTCTAAATAGTCCAGTTTCAACAAATGAAATAGAAATAGCAATCAATTCATTGAAGCCAGGAAAAGCGCCGGGACCTGACGGCTACAATGGAGCCTTTTTCAAATCTCTGAAGGAACAGATCTCCCCTACACTGATGGAACTATATAATTCTATATTGAAAGGCTCCCCGATCCCAGAAAGAATGAATATGGCTCATATTAAACTGATTCTCAAACCAGGCAAAGACCCGTCAGACCCATCTAGCTAAAGACCTATCTCCTTGATAAATCAAGATTTGAAACTTTTATCTAAAATTTTAGCAAATAGGTTGGCAACAATTCTTCCTAGACTAATACAACCACATCAATCAGGATTTGTGAAAGGACGATCGACCACTACCAATATCAGAAAAGCAATGCTACTGATGGATGTAACGAGACATGGAGGGAGGGGGGAGGGGGAAGATCCAGCCATGATCACCCTGGATGCAGAAAAAGCATTTGACAATGTGAGGTGGTCATGGCTGGATTGGGTTCTAGACACTATAGGATTGGTGGGCCCCTTCCGCCAGTTTTTGAAATCCCTGTATAACAACCCGAAAGCGTGTGTTAGCATCCCGGGATTCTTGTCACAAACGTTTGGACTGATGAAGGGGACTCGCCAGGGTTGCCCGCTGTCCCCTCTTCTCTTTAACCTGGCGATCGAACCACTAGCATTATACCTAACAACCCAGAATATTTATGAGGGTCTGAAAGTTGGCGGAAGAGAGGTTAAACTGTCCCTTTTTGCTGACGATATCATCTTATTTGTAAATCATCCCCAAAGAGATCTTAAAAGCATATTAGACACCATAGAAAAAATAGGCAAATTATCAGGATTTGTACTAAATAAAGACAAATGCGAAATTCTCTTTCTTAAAATGGAATACACAACAGAGCCACAACCATATTACACGGAATACCTGTAGCAAAAAATAATTTGAAATACTTAGGCGTCCAGCTGGCCAGATCACCCAATTTGATATATAAATTAAATTTTTTACCAATAATCGAAAAAATAGAAAAGGAACTAGACAATTGGAAAAATCTTCCCTTATCGCTGTTGGGCCGAACTCACTTGATAAAAATGGTTAGTTTAGCGAGGCTTCTTTATCCCTCCAGACGGTCCCGCTATTACTCAAGCATAAAGATGTTAAAAGAATCAATACCGCATTTTCAAAATTCTTATGGGGAGGCTGTCGTGCCTTAGAAATACGTGCATTTAGCTTGCTTGAGAAAATATATTGTTTGCTTGTTCAGCGATGACTTATCCCATAGCGCCATCTGTTGACAATGTTCCCACATTACATTATGTTTACTGCATAGTCTAATTTTGGTCCCTCCATGCCTATGTAATCCCATGAGGCCGTGCTCCTGGCTCTGCCCTTCTCCAGCAGCCATTACAGCCTCATACAAGCTGACATCCTGACATGCTGACCCTTCTCTCCCTGGATTTTAGCTTATCTGCATGTTTCCCTCAACATAGCACAGTCGGTGAGTTTAATATGCTACTGCCCACCTAAATGTACAATGTAGCTACACTGCTGATTATCATCTTATCATTCTTCTGCCATTGTACATATTGTGTATTCGCCGTATCGTGCAATCACATTGTGTGACCTGTAACAATGTAATGTTTTGCACTTCGTATATGCTTATGTTGTACTGAGAATTTCTATTTGTTTTTTCTAGTTTTACACTTAACCTATTAATAAAAGTTGAAAAGGACCCCCAGCGTCCATGTCAATGCATTGATGGGAAAGAGTTAACCTGTCTGTCAACTCGTTCTTCAGGAGTACAGAGCGAGGGTGCCAGAACAGTAAAACGACTACTATAAACGGGGTCGAAGCACAGACACTGACTTCCAGCAGAGAACAGTAAAGCCGCATACAGACACAATGTCAGATATAGGATCTGAAGTTTATGTGACACGCTCCCATGTAAGCGCATCTTCACGGAAGTCTGTGAGCAGCGCTGCAATTGCCATCGCCAGGGCGAAGGCGGAAGCCGCCAAAGTGAGAGCTGCCTTTGCAGAACAGGAGTGGAACCTAAAGAAAGAAAAGGCACGTCTGGAAGCCGACCTCGCAAAACTCGCCATAGACACAGAAGCAGCGGCAGCAGAAGCTGAGGTACAGGTTTTAGAAGAAGCAGCACGCTTGGATAGTGAAAGTTTCAGCTTAAGGCTAGGACCTGAACTTAATCATCGTGATATCTCACAACGCACTTCAGACTACGTGCTACAGCATGCCACATTAGATGACCATCTACATTCAGCTTCAAGAGAGATACCGAATCCTGTCATTCAGCCATCAACCTTCATTCACCAATCATCCTACATTAAGCATGAAAGTAATTCTGTCCACCTTCCATCATCAGTGAGACCAGCACCCGAACCTGTAGATCCCTACTACACAGAGAACACTTTCAAGATAGAGGACCCCGACGGTGACTATCGTGACGAAGATGCATTTTACGGCAACAATAGCTCACTGAGACCTCATCACAGCAACAGGCACCCGGACCGCCTTCTCAGAAAACAAGAGCTACCAGCTTTCCTCAAGTTCTTTGCACGTCGTGAGTTACTCACCAAAGGTCTCTTAAAGTTTAACGACCGTCCCGAAAGTTTCAGAGCGTGGAGAGCTTCCTTCAGAAACGCCACCACTGGCCTAGACATCTCTGCCAGCGAAGAGATCGACCTCTTGGTTAAGTGGCTAGGAAATGAATCGGTAGAACACGCGAAACGCATCAGAGATCTCAGCATCAACAACCCGAGGAAAGGTTTGTGCACGTTATGGGAGAGACTCGATGAGTGCTATGGCTCCTCAGAGATGATAGAAGAATCCCTTTTCAAAAGGTTGGAAGACTTTCCTATAATCTCTAATAAGAACTTTCACATGCTAAGAGAATTGAGCGATCTCTTAGTAGAACTCCAAGTCGCCAAGACTGAAGGAGACCTGCCAGGCCTCGCGTTCCTAGACACAGCCAGAGCCATCAAACCCATAGTGAAGAAACTACCTTACAGTTTGCAAGAGAAATGGTTGAACTGGGGTTCAGATTACAAGCAGCGTCACAACGTGGTGTTCCCTCCATTCCACATCTTTGTAGATTTTGTCCGCCAGCAGGCCAAGATCAGGAACGATCCCAGCTTCAATCTTTCTGCCGTAGATCCTGTCAACCCAAGAACAAGTAAACCTGTTCCAGTTCGCAACCCCAGAGACTCACCTGTCACCGTACACAAAACTAATGTGTCTTCTGCAGACTCATCACTCAAGACCCACAGCACAGTAGAACCCAAAAGGTCAATAACGATGGACCTGGAAAGGGAGTGCCCTCTACATAAAAGGCCTCACCCACTACAAGAGTGCAGGAGTTTTAGGGGAAAATCCCTTAAAGACCGTAGACTCTTCCTCAAAGAGAATAACATATGCTACAGATGTTGCGCATCTACATCCCATTTAGCTAAAGACTGCAAAGCCGGTATTGTTTGTTCGGAGTGTAACAGCCAAGAGCACAGCACAGCTCTACACCCAAGGCCAGCCCTGCAGACCCCTTCATCCATAGACAGACTTACAGAGCACGGCGGGGAGGAGAAAGACAGTACACCTCCTGAAGTGTCACCCCAGTGCACTCAAGTCTGCGGAGAAGGTCTTATTAACAAATCCTGCTCAAAGATCTGTTTGGTTACAGTTTACCCTATTGGCCACAAAGAAAAGGCGGTTAAACTCTACGCTATACTCGATGACCAGAGTAATAGATCACTTGCCAGCTCAGTTTTCTTTGACATCTTTAAAATCGAGGGACTCGGCTCGCCCTACTCACTAAAAACATGCACAGGAGTGAGTGAAGAATCTGGGAGGAGAGCTACAGGTTATCAAATCGAATCCCTGGATGGGAAAACATCCCTAGCCCTTCCTACACTAATCGAGTGTAATTCTATCCCGAACAATAGAGAAGAAATCCCCACTCCAGAAGCGGCATTACATCACCCTCATTTGAGAAGCATAGCGCATCTTATTCCCGCACTCAATCCCCAAGCCAAGTTAGTCCTTTTGCTAGGGAGAGACATCATCAGAGTCCACAAGGTGAGGAAACAGATAAATGGTCCTCATAACTCACCCTACGCTCAGAAGCTAGACCTGGGATGGGTAATTATAGGGGACGTTTGCCTCAGAGACGCTCACAAGTCAAACAACGTTCACTCTCTCTACACAAACACGTTGGAGAGTGGTCATCCATCCTTTTTCCTACCCTGCCCCAACAAATTCCTTGTGAAGGAGAAGCACACCAACTCGGCACAATTAAATGGAAGAGAAGACTCCACTGAATCGAAAGTTCTAGACTCATCCACAGACTCTCTTCCTGTACAACGCAGTCTAGGGTTTAATTGGGACTCAGAGTCTGATGGTTTAACTTTTCAAGTCAACCTGAAAAAAAAAAAAAAAAAAACCTTCACATGATGAGGCGTCCTGTCCACAATCAACGATCCTGATGAGCCATCTCTGCTCCCTCCTCCACTTCTCCTCACCCAGAAGTTTAATGTGAGCACGCCGACGTCCGGAGAGTCTACTACTAAAGACTGGTACAAATCCCAGTGGAAAAGACTTCAATTGCTAGCAGACTTGTTTCTGAACTTATTCTATTGCTCTAGTTGAAGTTTATGTGGCATCCCCCGGATACCAGACGGGGAGTGTCGTGCCTTAGAAATACGTGCATTTAGCTTGCTTGAGAAAATATATTGTTTGCTTGTTCAGCGATGACTTATCCCATAGCGCCATCTGTTGACAATGTTCCCACATTACATTATGTTTACTGCATAGTCTAATTTTGGTCCCTCCATGCCTATGTAATCCCATGAGGCCGTGCTCCTGGCTCTGCCCCTTCTCCAGCAGCCATTACAGCCTCATACAAGCTGACATCCTGACATGCTGACCCTTCTCTCCCTGGATTTTAGCTTATCTGCATGTTTCCCTCAACATAGCACAGTCGGTGAGTTTAATATGCTACTGCCCACCTAAATGTACAATGTAGCTACACTGCTGATTATCATCTTATCATTCTTCTGCCATTGTACATATTGTGTATTCGCCGTATCGTGCAATCACATTGTGTGACCTGTAACAATGTAATGTTTTGCACTTCGTATATGCTTATGTTGTACTGAGAATTTCTATTTGTTTTTTCTAGTTTTACACTTAACCTATTAATAAAAGTTGAAAAGGACCCCCAGCGTCCATGTCAATGCATTGATGGGAAAGAGTTAACCTGTCTGTCAACTCGTTCTTCAGGAGTACAGAGCGAGGGTGCCAGAACAGAGGCAAGAGGGCGAGAATTAAACTTACAACTCTAATGCACTCTAGAGAGGAGGGGGGACTGAGAGTTCCAGATATTAGGGGCTATAATCTAGCGTGTGTCATGAGAAATGTGCTAGACTGGATAAACTGCACTTCCAAATTCTCTGATGTGGGCCTGGAGGGGGAGTTCTCGCGACCTTGGGATCTGTCGGCCCTGCTGCACTCCTCATTGAAAGATTTACCTATGAGAATTAAATGCACATCTATTTACAGAGACACAATAATGACTTGGAAGGCAGTAAGGAAAAAAATGAAGCTCTCATGGCAGATCTCTAAGCACCTGAACCCTTGGGCTGCTCCTTCCTTTCCACAAGGAGCTGAAAATTTGTTGTTTAACGCATGGAAGGAGAGAGGGATGAAAACCCTAGGGGACCTCATGCATATAGGGGAGAAGAGATGGCTAAACGGCGAAGAAATCTTAAATAAATTTAATTTGCCAAGATCTCATTGGCTACAATGCTTACAATTACAACGACATCTCTTGTCCCGGCTGTGTGATGTCTCTAAGGAGATAGAAGGAGGTGAATGGGAGGAAATGGTGACTAATTCACTTCAGCATATGTCTATATCCTCTGTATATAACAGGCTGCAACACACCCTACGACCTCTAGGGACTCATAAACTATTTTCGTTGTGGAGAAGACACTTCGTAGACCCAGATCTTACTCAGAATATATTGACAGGATGGGGTACAATAAGAAAGAATATTATAAATGAGAAGTGGAGGGATACTCAATATAGACTTATGCACGGAACAATTAAGGGCTTCAATATCCCACACTCTTCGTCCAATAATGAGAGATTGTCGCATTGCCCTAAATGCAAGACTCCCCTAACCGATCTCAAACATGGCATGTGGTCTTGTTCGGAGTCGAAAAAATATTGGGAAAAAATAGGAGACCTAGCCTCGGGATTATATCCTGTCGAGAGTAGAAGTGAACCATTGTTATGGCTATTCCACTACTTAGTTAATTCTCCCTCGGATTACCAGTTGCATACCCTATTCCACACAATCTCTTTAGTGGCCAAGAGGCTTCTCCTACTTCACTGGATTCGTGAGACTGTTCCCACTATTGAAATGGTACAGAATACTCTCAGGAAAACGCTAGACTTGGAATCTTTAGAGACACTAAGAAACCCCACCAAATTAACTAAAAAATCTTTCCACAAGTGGAAACCTTACATATTACAGAATTTCTCAAGAGTAGAGATAGAAAGATTTATGACTCCTTATAAAAATACGGAGTGGTACGCTATTGAGGACTTGCATGGCACTTTAGGAATCTTGAGATGTGGCATTTAGTATTGGCTAACAATTTCAGGAGCTAATAAATTCAGATATTATGATAGAATAATGAAAGAAAATAATCTTTACGAATAAGGCATAAGGGGAGGGGAGGGATGGGTTTATCCTTTTGTGAGTAATTGATATTGTTTTGGTATTTTACCAAAGCTGTCTTTACTTATATACTCTGTTATCATTATTTAAATACTATTGTTTATATTATATTATTGTAAAGTCTGAAATACTAATAAAAATGATGGTTCAAAATGGTTAAGAGAAAGAAGACAAATAAAGGACAGAAAATAGGTCGGAGAAAAATAACTAGTAGAAAGAGAAAGAGAGAAGGGGGGAGGGGGGAAATCAAGGGAAGGGAAAATGTCCCCTCTGGGATATTACATCTGCCACTGAAATTTTACATGTCCCGGCAATCACCTGTTCCTCGACATTCTCTCAGACTGCTGAAACTGCAGCCAACTAAACCACGTATTTCTAAATCTCGTGTATGAGTCATGAACTGAAGATGTTAAGTCCTCCATAAACATCAAGTTGTTTACCTTCAAGATCCACATCGAGATCAGTGGACATGCCGCCTTCCTCCATAGAAGTGGAATACACGCTCGTGCTGCTTCTACCAAGCATCTCAGTAAAGAATGCTTATATCTGTTAGTAGGTATCACACAATGCTTTAGTAAAAATAGTGCTGGGCCCAATTCTCCCTCATAGTCCGTAACTATGCGGATGATTTCGCTCACCTTGGACCAAAAAGGGCCAAGGATTCTGCAATCCCAAAAAATGTCACAGAAGTGCCCTCAGCCTCACCTCCAGCGCATCGGGTGAGTAGAGGGGTACATTTTATGTAAACGCGAAGGGACCCTATACCATCGTGTGAGTAATTTGTAGTTTGCCTCTTGGAACTGCGAGGTAATCGAAGTGGCATGGGCCAGAATGCAAATCCTATTTCTGTGTTCTAGGCTGAGCTCTATTTCTAAGTCCGCCTCCCATTGCAGCATGAAAGGAGGTGATCAACAACGCATATGCTCTGGAAAGGGCATGTCTACATGGTCCTGAGCCCTGACAAAATGTTTTGAATACTGTTTTAGGCTAGGGTCTGTAGTGTTTTCCTGTGCACTGTGATAAAGCGCTTTCCCTGTGTGGCCGCTGCTAAGGTAAACAGAGGGTTTCTATGGGACAGCGTTGTCTGGCAGTGCATAGTGTTAACGCTATGTGCTGCAGGGAAAATTTCTACGTTTTTAGTGCTTGCATCAGTCTTAAGGGCTAATGCAAATGTGACCCTAGCCTTACATCTACCAAGCTCCGCTTTGGGCGGAAGGCTATGGAAGTAATGATTGAGTTGTAGAGATTTCCAAAATCCTAAAGAAGCAGGAGTTGAGATGGAATTCAGCATTTCAAGAGACAGCCAAGTTTCTCCACCTCCCTAGCTCTCTACTCTATCAGCGCCCACTTCAATCCACCTGCCAAAAATTGGATCTGCAATACTCGGTTTAAAATTCAGATGACTAACTAGCGGGGTTAGAATCGAGTTAGTAGGGATCAACGTTGATCGAATCAACCTGTGGCTGCATGTAAATAGCATGGATCCGACGGTTGGGTGGTTATAAAGGCCTTCATTTGTTCCTAATGTCACCCAAGGCAGTGTATGTAGTTGAAATGGGGTAAAACTCTGTTCAATCTGAACCTAAATTATGTTTTCTTTATTTCTACACCAATCTATCACCTAGGCCAGATGGCTCACCAAGTGATACATCTTAATGTCTGGAAGCCCCACTCCACCCTCTCTTTTAGGTCTATACAATATCGATTTCGCCACACAGGCACTCTTGTTGTTCCATATGAAAGTAGTCTGGATTTGAGAGATTGATTTAAAGAAGGAGGATGGGATCCTGATAGGGAGAGCTTGAAGATAGTATAGAATCTTTGGTAAAATAGTCATTTTAAAGAGCTGACATCTGCCCATCCATGTAAATGTTGATTTTGTCCATCTATCACAGTCATATTGAGCTTTAAAGGGTAGGAAAGTTAGCCCGGTAGAGGTCATGGACGTCAGCCGTGATCTGTAGACCCAAATAGTTTATGGCCCACTTTGACCAGCAGAACCCGAAACCAGAAAGACCAGCGGAACCAGAAAGTGTCTTTTAGGCTTTCCACAAGCCGGGGTGGGAGAGTAATGTTTAGGGCCTCAGACTTAGATTGATTAATTTTGAAATTTGAGAGATTGGAATCTACCTGTAGTTCTTTCAAAAGATTAGGGAGAGAAATCTCGGGGTTCGATACAAAGAACAGCAGGTCGTCCACATATGAAGCAATTTTATGTATGGATGATTTCACCTTTACGCCAGTTATGTCTAGGTTCGCCCATATATGTCTCAGTAATGGCTCAAGAGACAGTATGAAAATCACTGACTCAGATAAGATGCCGTTCACCCAAACCGTGGCTGAAGGTACCGAATACAGGGATAACACCCATTGCATCATCCTTGTTCCTAGGCCTATATGGGCCAAGGTTTCCTCCAAGAATGTCCAATTAACTCTATCGAACGCTTGCTCTGCGTCCGTCGACAGAAGCATTAGTGAGGAGCCAGAAAGTTTAACTTTATGAATTAAATTTATCGCTTTAGTGGTGTTGTCCCTGGCTTCACAACCCAACACAAAACCTGCCTGGTCCGGGTGAACAACGCCACCCATCAAAGTGGCCAATCTGCCCACCAGAATCTTAGCGAATAATTTAACGTCCACATTTAATAGTGAAATTGAGCAGTAACTCAAACACTGCAATGGGTCTTTCCCTGGCTTGTGGATTACTGTGATAGTCGCCTTTAGGGTATCTTTTGGAGGGGCCGCTGTCCCCGCTATACCATTGAAAGAAGCTCTTAAATGAGGGATGAATCTCTCACGCAATCTCTTATAGTATAGGACCGTAAACCCATCAGGGCCCGGCGTCTTACCAGACTTAGCAGAAGAGATCGCCTCTGCAAGCTCTTGATCTGATATCGGCTCCTCTAAGGATTGAATTGTCATCTCCTGCATGGTAGGCAGACCCAATGGTTTAATGTAATCTCATATACGAGATCTAAAACTAATCGAGGGATTCCCGGGGTTTGCACTGTCTACATTATACAATGAGGCATAGTAAGTTTGAAATGCCTCGGCTATATCCAGAGGGAGTGACACCCGGTGCGACCCTGCAGAGGAAACAATCTCTAGGACATAGGTGGCCGCTCTTTGTATACGCGATGCTCTGACCAACGATTTACCTGCCTTGTTCCCATGCTCATAGTAATGGTATCGGCACCTAGAGAGGACACACATCGCTTTTTTAATTAACACTGCACGCAGCGCTCCTCTAGTTTCAAATAGGTTCTCTCTTAAGTCATCCGAGGCAGATTGTTTATGTAAAGTCTCTAAAGTCTCTAAAGTTTTCAGACACGTTAGTAGGTCCACAATTTCCGCCTCCTTCTCCCTTTTTAACCTGGCACCATGTTTTGTGGTGTTTTCATTGCCTCAGTAGTGGAGAAAGAGCGAGATTGAGACTGAAACCAAAGCGTGGTCCGAAAATGTAATCAGTTCTATGCCAGCGGTTTGCACCCGGGCCAAATCAGTATATCGTAAGAGGAAATAGTCAAGTCTAGAATATGTGTCATAAGCCGCAGAGTAGAATGAGTCATCCCTATCACTAGGGTGAAGTAGGCGCCATGTGTCTAATAACTGATGGTCATGTAAAGTGCATCTCAGACGTTGCTGGGCTGCTCCCAATAGAACAGATCTCCCCTTATAAGTGTCTTACGCTGGGTCCAGGACAACATTGAAATCTCCCCCAAGGACAAGGGTCCCCTCTGCAAAGTCCTCCACTTGTTCTAAAAATCTCATTAACAAGGAAATCTGACCCGTGTTTGGAAGGTATAGCGAGGCGAGGATGTACATCTGGGAAGCAATTTTACCTTTCACCAATAGCATCCTGCCGAATTCATCATCCCAGGAATTCCCACGGCAGAGACCTTGCCATCGCGATTCTGTTGCCACTGGAATGAGCATCTGCCGAGAGGCTATGGTAGACTGTGGGAAACCAATGGTTTGAAAGTTTAAATGGCTTGGCAGCACATAGGTGCGTCTCCTGCAGAAAGGCAACATGGATTTTGTTAGATTTTAAACAGTTATACATGATTGACCTTTTCCTGGATCATGTAAACCCTTTACATTCAGCGAACCTATCTTCAGCTCAGTTAAGCAACTTTGTGACATTATTTAATGGTATATGGGGTAGGGATATAAGGGGGGAATAGCAAAGGGGGTAAATAGAGTAAGAGCGAGAAGAAAATTGTAACAGGAAGCATTAAGGAAATAGAAGGGAAATCAGTAAATAGAAATCAATAAATAGAAAGAAGAGACTTAGTCTGTCTAATCCGGTCAAAGAACGAAAAACAAATCCTCACAGAAAAAGTAAGAGGATCCCAGGGGTCGTAGACAACCGTGGAATAGCCCATTGCAGACCCGGGACACATTAACAGTAAAAGTTCAACAAATAAACCAAATGAACAGCATAATCTCTGCGTGATCATATTAAGGATCTCTAGAGTCTTCAGCATAAGGGTCTCTGATGTAACAGACTCAGTGATGCCTTTCAGGCGGACATTATTCCTCCTCTCCCTGTTTACCTGATCGTCTGATTGCAGAGTGAGTGCTACAATATGGGAGTGCAAACGGACAACTGCATTTTCTAGGTTTGCCATCCTGGCCTCTAATGCAGACATGGCCCCATCAGTAGCTGTTGTTTTCCCCCTGAGGGAGTCTATATCTTTATTGATAGAACTCAGGGCCCATTCCTGTGAGGCCTCCAGTTTCTGAACCACGGCATCCAGGTCTTGCTTAGATGGCAGGACTTGTATAAGGTCTCTTATGCTTTGTAATTCAGATTGAGGACCATAAGTATGTGGGGGAGGGTGAGATATTGACACTGCAGCTCCAGCACCCTGTATTCCCCCTGACTCACCTCTCTCTTCCATATCACCTAGATGGCTTCCAGGGCTCACTGGCTCTCCAGAGGTATGATTGGCTCCTTTTGTCGTCTTCCCTATATGCAGCGGTGAGACCGCTGCTAGTGCAAGGCCCTTCTTGGCGCATGGGCTTCTCTGCTGGATCGGCGAGGCAGGGGGCAGTGACTTCTGCAGGGTGCTCGGCAGCATTACTGAAGCGCTCTGAGCAGCGTCGCTGGCAGCTCCGAACAGTTTAGACAATCCTGAGTTGCCTCCCATGGAGCCAGAGGACGGTGTACAGCCTGGGGTGGATTCCGGCTTTCTTCTGACATCTCGGCTGATAAATAATTGCTTGACAGAATGAGATATATTTTGAAGTAGTATTATTGTTAATTTCTTCAATTTTTTGTTCTAATTTTCTAAGTGTGTAACATCTTTTTCAAAGGTAATCATAACAAAGTAAGAAGACACATAACATTCCTAAGGTCCATTAGAGTTTAAAGGTAATAATCAAATTTAAGAAGCCATTACGCCATCTTAAGGTGTGGCGCCCCACTGGTCAGGATGCCACGTGGGGGTACTACACCCACAAGAGAGTGTGTGGTATCCCTGTAACCAGGGGAGATGGGATGTCACATAAAGGACCCTCATTACACCCATCCATACACCTTAGACCAGGGGACCAATGGGTTAACCCGTTGCTAGGGAAACGGTCCCGGTGGGAGGAGTTTAGGTGGGTAGTGAAAGAGTGGGAAGAAAGTTAGGAGAAGGGATTGGAGGTGAGCTCCTGTCGGGAGCGAGGAGTCAGATGGCAGTGAAAAGTCGTCGAGAAAGAAAGGGGATCCTAGGGTGTTGAGGTGCACCCAAATCCAGGCGGTCCAACCACCAGCCGGAGGGACCCAGTCCAGGAATGGAGAACTGGCTCCAAGAGCGGTGCAGGCATTTATCCCCAAGCCGCCAAACTGGAGGGTCACGAGCTTCCCAGGGGAGTCGTGGCTGACACCCGATGTACACCCCAAAAGGTCCCGTAGAGGGTCCGAAGGTCCAGGAGAGTAACCTTCCAGATAGGATCTGTGGTAGCCGGCTGAAAGCTCTGCGCGCGGGAGTGCTAAAGGAAGGAAGACAGGGAGAGCATAGTTAGGGACAAGGAAAGGAAATGCAGGCACACCACCGAGGGTCACAAGTGAGATATCCTGGTCCGCTGGCAACTACCCAGGCCAGGAGTACCAGTGAACAGTAAGAACTGTTTCTGCCTGAAGTGCAAGTAAAACCCGTGCAGAGTTTAAGACTGTTTGACGTATCTCATTTGCCTGTGCTGGAGGAGACGTACTCTTGCTCCATCAACACAGACTGTCTACCAGCATGTCCACCTGACGAGCCGCCTCCCTGTGTGAATCCCTATTCATCCACAACTGCCCCGGGGATCCCGCTCCACCTACGGGGAGTTTTACCAACTAGCTGCATCACCATCACCCTGGAGGTCTGCAAGCAGAGCCGTATCTTTACCGGGAACCGTAGGTGACGTCACAAATACTTTTTATTTTTATTTTTCCCCTTTTTCAGCGACCATCAGGGCCACGGGACTGGGCAACAGGTCTCGTGACATCCCCAGTAAATCTGCGCCCGGAACCGGCTACCCCACGGCCCTGAGGTGGGTCATACGCTCTTAAAAGGTACAGCACCTATTAACTTAATGTTGACTTTCTTAACAATACAACCCAGCAAGGTTGGAATAAGATATACTGTATAATTACATTTTCTAGATCCAGGATATAATTGGATAGTACTCAGTAACCGGACAACAAAAATAAGTTAGATGGGAACCATTCTGATATGGGTTACCTTGATGTTGGTAAAACAACTTCGTACATTTTTTGCAAAAAACTTATTAGCTAAATACCGTGTTATTAACACTGTTTTCCATCAGTACTAGCCCTTTATTATTACAAATTACAGCAGAGCATTTCTACTCGTTTGTTATACTGTTTTTTTGTGATCTAGTTTTCCAGTGGTGTGAACACAGTACTACAGACTTGTTCACTTTGTGCAACGGCTCACCTGTAAGTGTCTAATATCTTTCTTGTTATGCAATATAGGGAGTACCCCCACCCCTTCCTTAGTGAGCCAGGCACATAAATGCCATCTTCATGGCTTTTTACATCAATTGAAAGGGCATTTGGGGATATCACATCTTTCAACAGACCCCAGTTTGAGGACAATAAAACTTTGACAATTCTTACATGAACTGTTATCACAACCATTTGAACCCCCCCTTCCCCCACCACCTCTCTCATCCCTGTTCTTGGACCAGCCATTAATCTATGGTCTATAAAACTAGCCATTCTCCTTATCCAAATCCTATATTTTACTTCTCCTTCCCCCCACCCATCTGCCCACTACATGCTTCAAGTAACCTGTGTTATGTATTGCAATTTCCCCACCCTGCATTTGTACATATATACTGTATATATGTGTCTCCAGACGTTGTGTCATTATTAAGCCTCATGAAGAGGTCATAATGTCTCGAAAGCTTGCTTTGCTTTTTCTTGCCATCTCTTCAGTTAGCCATTAAAAGGTATCAACCACTAAGGACTCTCAGATTCTAATATTTTTCTATTAACTGGCTAACACGTTATAAACATTTTTCACCTTACAATAAAATAGTTTCTCAAAATGTATGTGGGTAAGCCAAAATCCTTATGGGACATTTTCTTGTGGACACATGAGACTAAGGGTACCGTTACATGTCGCAACATTGCATGCAATGTCACTTGCAATTTGCTGGTTGCAGTGAAATCATGGACACATTGTTCCATTTGTACACGGCAACAAAATAGAACAATGTGTCCATGATTTCACTGCAACCAGCAAATTGCCAGTGAAATTGCATGCAATGTTGCGACGTGTAACGGTACCCTTAGATAAAGCTTTTTGGTAAAGAGTATCAGTCTACTGTTTACAAAAAATGAAATAAGACCTACAAAGAAAAGAACACAGGACCTATAGTCAAATATGGTGTAGATTCAAAGATGTTTGCTGGTTGTTATGATGCCTCTGGCAAAGGATTTTAAGTTGCAATAAAGTGCCCGGTATCAGAAAGCTGGGTTTGCATCCTAGGTCATGGGTCTTCCAGCAGGACAACGACCCCAAATATACTTCAAGAACCACCCAAAAATGGATAGAAACAAAGTGATTGCGAGTTCTGAAGTGGCAGCAATGTCTGGATTTAAATCCCATTGAACACCTATGGAGAGATATTAAAACTGTTGTTGGGAGAAGGCACCTTCAGAAATGAGAGACCTGAAGCTTGTTGATGGTTATAGGAAGCGATTGATTGCAGTTCTTTATTTCAAATGGCGTGCAACCAAATATTAAGTTGAGGATGCCAACAATTTTGTCCCGCCCATTTTGGGGGGTTCTCTGTGAAATGATATCAAATTTGCCCCTTTTCATTGTTTATTTTTGTTGTTCTAATACAAAGGAAATAATCATTTGTATAACAAAACATGTGTAAATGCAATCATTTTATAGGAGAAATACATAATTTTCTTGCACAAATATATTTAAAGATAGATATTAGTTTACTGATAGTTAAAGAGGGGTGTCAAGTATTCACATTGATGTCCTATCCTTAGGTCCCCTTTAGATCTATATAGTCTGCAAAATGAAGGGTCACAACACTCAGGAGCAGCTCATATAACCTCATCACTGCATTACAAATACTGGGATATGTGTGTCTATTAGGACAGTTTAGCCTGGCCCTTGACCATATGAATATAATTTAAGAAAACCTCTTTGCAGAAAACATCCAGCATAAACTTTTAACAGTACATGTAAAATAATATTCTGAATAATAGAAAGGCCACATTGGCAACCAGCAATGTCAGGTCCTGTGTAGTTTAAAGTCTCTCTCTCAGAGAACAGTTGGAGTAATTCCTCATAAATACTCTAGTTTCTCCAATACAGGATATTGGGGGAAGGGCACTTTTGCCAGTTTGACATTGGTTATAAAACGAAAACATATGGGTGAAAGAAGGCATCAAAGCATCACAATAGAAAACCCATAATATGCTCGGAGAATAATATACAGAATAAATGGACAGAAACCGTAGTCAATAAATGAATGAATGAATGAATGAATGAACAAATTCTTGCACTGCTCCATCTCAATTGTCTTAATAACTGCGGTATTCCATGTCATGTTGTGTATAAATATGGGGCACATCAGATTTTATCTTATACAAGCCTGATGGAGAGACCTGAGTTGTCGTGAAAGCTTGCTATTTATTACCATCTTTTCAGTTAGTCATTGAAAGGTAACAACCACTGAGGACTCTCAGATTTAAATTTTTTTTAAAACTAAGACACTGCACTAAAAGGAACTTTTCACATTGGATAACACTATTAACTTGCAATTATCTAGAGAAACCACTAAGAAAAGGGAAACAAATGGGGAGACAAGTGCGGCGCAGATCTAAGCACAGTAGTATGTGGAGAACAGTGAAGCAACATACAATAATAAAGTGCTCACCTTATAGTAAGGTATATAAGACTTGAAACAGACCACAATGATGCGTTGTTGATAAAGAACTTCACCTCAGCGGCCTGCAACACACACTGGATACAGTGGAGGAATCATACCTTCAGATCCACATAAACAATGGTTACTTGTGGGTAGTGATAGGAGAGTCCATACTGTAAAGATTGGTGTCCCTACTGAACATCTAATGTTTGGGCACAGACCCTGAATGCGGACTTTGCTGTGAAGTCCGTGTTCCAGTTCAGGTTCAGTTTGGAGGTGGGGAGCTCTAAAAAGAAAGTAAATAGTTATTAAATGGCGTAGTACTTTCTGGCGTCCCGCCGCTTGAACTTCCTGGCCGCTCATTAACTTCCTGGGTATTTACTGCTGAGGAGCTCAATAGCCAATTACAAAAGCAGTCACAGAGAGTGGGTGTATGTGATTGGCTGTTGATGCTAGAATGTATGGGCAGTTTTCAAGTTACTCCAACGGCCAATCACAGATGCCCATTCTTTGTGACAGTGTTTGTGATTAGCTATTGTGCCCCTTACCAATTGACTGACATTATAGTACTGTGAAAATAAATAAATAATGTTTTAAAAATGACATAGGGCTATTTTTGATTTTCAGTGCAGATAAAGCAGACAGCTACGGGCTGCCACCCCGAGCTGCCTGGCTTTACCTTGGCTGGCAATCAAAATACAGGGAAGACCATTTTTTTACTTATTTAAATAAATAATTTTTAAAAAATACATGGGCTTTACAGTATTTTTAATTGCCAGACAAGTGCAATAAGCCCCTGTACCTTGTGCAACTCCTATCCCGTCATAGATTGCAAGCTCTTTTGAGCAGGGTCACCTTCATTTCTTGCTTTATTTATTGTATTTTCTTTTTTACATTGATTCTATGCCTATTGTTTTATATCCAATTATTGTACTGTATTTGTTCTCTACTGTAATTATTTACTGTATTATATTTTCTGTACTCTAACCCTACATTGTAAAGCGCTGCTGAATATGTTGGCGCTATATAAATAAAGCTTTATTATTATTATTATTAAGGTAAAACCCAGGCAGCTGGGGGTTGGCATACTCAGCATGGTAAGGCCCAAGCATTCTGGGCCCCCCAATATGAAAAGTGCAGCCTGCATCTGTACCTGAAAATGGTGCATTCTTTTGTAGCGCCATTTTTTTGTGCTTTACCTGGCTCTTCCAGTAGCCCTGATGGTGATGGCATGCTGGGTAATAATGGGGTTGATGCCAGCTTTTAATGCCAGCTGGCACCAAGCCCGAGATTCATATTGTCAGGCCAATGTTAGACCTGTTCAATATGACTTTCTAGTCTAGTAAACATTAAAAACAAACACGACACAGAGAAAAAAAAACGTTTAATTGGAATAAAAGACAAGACAAAACTTTTCATTGAAAGGGAACCTGTCACCTACCTAAAGCCTCCCAGGCTATCACTACCTGTCCCTGCATCTTCCAATTACTTCTCTAACTATCCCTTTCTGTCCTAACTCTGACCTGTAACTGTGTAAGAAAAGGGTTTTGATACCCATGATAATGATCCAGGGGGCTACCATTGTTAATTCCCCTGGGTGTCCTCTCTGTGTCCCATGGCCGCCTCCTTTCTTGTGTATCATGCCCTAATGGGCATGATGTAGGCTTCCCAATGCGCGCTCCCCGCCTGGTTCATCAGTCAGCAGAGTTCCGGGGTATGGCGCCAAACGCTTTGTTTTCGGTACTCCGCAGGGCCGCCTTCAGGCTGGGCAGTGTGTGTCACTCTGGGGATGCACATACTATGCTCCACGGAGCATGCATACTGCCCAGACTGAAGTTGGCCCTACAGAGTACCGGAAATGACGCGTTCAGCGTCATACCCCAGAACTCTGCTGACGGACGAGCCAGGTGGGGGGAGCGCGCATTGGGAAGCCTACATTACACCCATCGGGGCATAATACACAAGAAAGGAGGCAGCCACAGGACACGGAGAGGATGCCCAGGGGAACTAGCAATGGTAGCCCCCAGGATCATTATCATAGGTATCAAAACCCTTTTCTTACAGTTACGGGTCAGAGTTAGGACAGAAAGGGATAGTTAGAGTAGTAATAGCAAGATGCAGGTACAGGTAGTGATAGCCTGGGAGGCTTAGGTAGGTGACAGGTTCCCTTGAAGTAAAAGACAAAGACAGCCCTGGTTCCCATCTTTAATAACCTATATACCCTCCGACAATAATCCAAAGGTCTGTCCCTTGGCAAACATACTCAGCTCTGCTACATCGCTGTGAGCAGACACACGTTTTGTTCACAGTGACTAGCAGGGTCATACTGGCACCAGGGTTTGATCCAGTTGCTGTGATAAAGGTCATCAAAGTTCACAGCAGAGTTGCCTCAGTTGTGAACTTTGAGTAACCTGACTGTGACATCACCATCCATTGCCGA